>JARKIC010001600.1:0-109128 GCA_029378375.1 Mycena olivaceomarginata
GACCTGGAGCCAGTTCCAGCAAAATTCTGCATTGGAGCTCCAGTTACGCTCTGGGTTGCGTGCAGTGCCAGTCATCACTTCGTGACTGCCGAATTAGGCGTGAGAGGTTGCCAAATTTGTAAACGATTCACGTCTTTCTGTTACCTTCTGTACAACTTTAAAATGTGTAAATACTCTTTAAGATGTCCTCTATTAAGGTTGTGCAGGGCTAAGCCAACAGAGAAGAATTCATGTTTTTGAGCCGAGAAAATGACCGATTATGTAATATAGATCACGTGCGCCCCCTATCCACTACTGCTTTGGCTTCGCGCGCTTGAGAACACCTTTGTCTCGATGTACAGATGCAGGAAACGCCTATGGATGTGTATTCTTGACTGCAAATGCTGCCTGCTGTACATTGAGGCCGCATCTGCCAATTGAATCAGTTTGTCGGCAAAGTAAAGGGAAAATTCACTCACTTGTACGCATCCATGTAGCGGAAGCATCGACGGAACCGTTCCGTTCCCGATACAATGTTGATGTGCTCTGCCCGGGGAGGGTGTCGATGAGATCATTGTTCTCTGTGTGTTGCTTCCTTGAGGTCGCGTTGGTCTAGATGGCAATTTAGATTTGCACACACATCATTGAGTGTCACTTACCTCCACATTCGGCATGAGATCAGAATTCGCATTCCGGATTACTTGGTAGGAAGAAGTGCAGCAGCGGCACGCGCCAAAATTCCTGATCCTCTCACCAATTGGGACGGAGTCAGATCGGGGTCTGAATTGGCGGGACGCGCCATCCAAATTGACCAACACATCTTCTGGGATGTAGTTGCCATCTTGCACTAACTCGCCTGCCCTCTTTAGGGTCTATTTCTCCACGCTTGTCGTGTTCCCGGCGGAGAGCAGCTTCTTTTCGGCAGGAGTTCTTTGGCATGGGCTCGAGCAATGTTGTCGTGGCAAGGGAAATGATCTGATAACCCCAAGGAGCATATCTAGCGAGACATTGTGGCCGAATTCCGTCGAAAAAGTGACTGATTATGTAAGCAAAAATCGATCTTAGTGCCAATCATATTCTTTTCATTATGTTTTCCTCTCAAAAAAAATTCCGGAAGCTGGAAATCACGCTCAGAAAGGCTCCACGGGGGTCGCAAGGAAGTGCCACCTGGCACTGTACGCGTACATCGCAAGATAGGCGGAACATGCACAATTTTGACACACGAACATATCTGCCCTGAGATTGCTCGGGGCCGGATGATAGGGGTATCACTGGTGCAAGGGGTAATTCTGATGTAAAAGAACTGCTGACTATAATCCCCATGCGCGGCATGTATACTGTAACTTAATCCAATAATTCATGTGTGACTCATTTGTACCTGGCTCCTGCTCTTGTCCTCAAAGCGGCGGGCTTATCACCTCCCGAAACTTCTGTAAGTAATCAACTATTTGAATGCAACCTACTCCATCCATGAACAACGAGAAACATATTAGGACACAGATGAACCTTAAGCCGGACTGAAGGCTTTGCATGTTTTTGCAAGGTACTGTGTATGCCTCCACGTCTGTATTAAATCGAACCTCACGCAATGCGCGACGCTGATCACAACCACGTGACCGTAATGCCATCCTCTGTTGTAAAACCCCATCCTCTCACACCGCCGGTTCCTCAATTAAAATGGCATTTTAGTTAGCTACACTTTCTTAAACATGTTAATACACATAAATGAGCTGCAAACTCAATTTTATACATCTGATTTGGGACTTGACACCATGTAATCTTTAATCTAATCTATCAAAATCAAATAAATGTCCACAAAATTTCAAGTTATCGCAGCACGTTTTGCTCACAATTAAATGCAATAGGAAGGACTGCTGAATAAATGATCTTGAAATGAGTGCAAAACTATAGATATATAGGCCCATCCATATGCCTGTCCAACTTGACATTTTGAATTAAGTTTAGAGGAAAATGAAATGAGAAGTATGGATTCCCGTTTAAGGGGGGTCTTAAACTGAATAAAAAACTTCAGGTTTGGAAACTGCTAAACTTATCTGCAGACCATCTGCAGACCATCTGCAGATCATCTGTAGATCATCGTCATCATACAATATAAGGCAAATATACATCATGACGATCATCTACAGATCATCTGCAGACCGTCTGCAGATGGTCTGCAGATGAGTTTAATGTGTCCAAAACCGGAAGTTTTTATTCAGTTTAAGACTCTTTTAAATGAGAATCTATACTTCTCATTTTATTTCCTCTAAACTTAATTCAAAATGTCAAGTTTGGACAGGCATATGGATGGGCCTATATATCTATAGTTTTGCAACTCATTTCAAGATCATTTATTCACCATCCTTTTTTATTGCATTTAATTGTGAGCAAAAACGTGCTGCAATACTTGAAATTTTGTGGACATTTATTTGGATTTTGATAGATTATATTAAAGATTACATTGTGTCAAGTCCCCTATAAAATTGAGATTGTGGCCCGTTTATGTGTATTAACATACTTAAGAAAGCATAGCTAACTAAATGCCATATTAATTGGAGGAACCAGCCGGTGGTGTCTGGCGCCGCCTGAGGCTGACACGCTTGATTCAGGTCAAGCTGTGCAATACTTACTGTACAATTTCATTCAATTCAGCACGGGTTGTGACCCGTGACCCAAAATACCGATTCGGCACTTCGGCACTTCGCAACCAACAAATTTTGGCATGACACCTCCAAAAATTCGGCATTCAAGACGAAAAATTTCAAAAATTCTGCCCTTTTTTGCACCTCCGAGGGAGATTTGGCCCCAACGTCACGCACATTCGGCACCGGGCAACGGGTTGCCGTGACCCGTGACCAGACCAAAATTCGTCGCGGTACAGGGGGTGCGTGATGCGTGACTGCCAAATTGAATGAAATTGTACAGTACATTACAATTTAAAAGCTGCACAAAACTCTGAAACTGGCATGAACGAGCCTGCACTGACTCAGACGACAGAGTTGACTCAGAACATAATTTCTGACATCAAATTCTGTAACCTCGCCCAGACAACCTTGAGTCAATTATTTTGTTTATGCTGCCGAACTGTTTCCTCCAAGAAATTGGGACTGGCTAATTTTCTTATAGACAATAAAAACACAGTGGATCAACCCTCACGGCCAAGTTCACTAGTACTCTTCTCCAGGCATAACTACTTCCCTACCCTTTGTCTTAAATTATTGTGCAAGACTGTCAAACACCTGATTTGCCATGGACTTCGAAACCGGTACATCTGAAGCTCTTTGGACAACAGGCCGAATCTTACATGCCCCAGTGGCAAAATCCCTTCATGGTGAGGGATGTATTCATATTCTCGCAAGATGTCACTATCAGAGATGCATTCCAGTCTAGCACAACCTCCAATAGATCTAGAAGTAACAGTATGAACTGACTGGGATATAGTTCCAGAGCAGGTGCGGAAATATATCAGGAAGAATGTTAATTGATGATGTGGTGGAGAGTTAGAGGGAATTGTAGCTCTAGAAGACGAAGTTACAGAGAGTCACCATGTCTTATCTGGAGCGAGAGAAGGGCGAGTAGAACAAGGCAAATAATGACAAAGGAAATTACAGTGTGATTGAGAAGCATGGGGCAATGAGATCATAGGTGTGAAAGGAAGTAAAGCCAGATGGGTGAGGGTTGGTAGGGACTAGGAGAATCACATTGAGATAGAATGCTGCCTGAATGAAACAAACATTTACCATATTGTCTCAGGTGCCATGGATGTGAGATAATGCAAGTGGTTTTAGCATGTTGAGGTTTCAAGACTGGTACTTGTGAACAGTGCTGAAATGGACTTCTGGAGGCACCTGTGAAGTTTTAGGCAACTGGAATATGTTGAGTTTTGAGGAATGACAGTATGTGATTTCAATTCGCAAGTGGACTTGAATCTTGAGCAATAGCCATCCCACTGAAATCAACCGAGGTAATCTCAACGAGATCTTGAAATATTAATGGCTTATAGTTTAGGTGTTGCCAGGCAGGGTCTTAGGGCCTTTTCAGGCTTTTTGGGGCTTGTACGAGACTTGAGGTATTGAGGGTAGGTAGGTAGGTATATTCTGGTGCAGTCCTGTGGGGTGTTTCCGGTCTTGAAGCCTTGAGGATTATACATAGCCTCACATTGACCGAGACAACAAATGCTCAACAAA
Organism: Mycena olivaceomarginata; assembly: GCA_029378375.1. Classification (NCBI taxonomy): domain Eukaryota; kingdom Fungi; phylum Basidiomycota; class Agaricomycetes; order Agaricales; family Mycenaceae; genus Mycena; species Mycena olivaceomarginata. The sequence goes on from JARKIC010001600.1 coordinate 4,167, forward strand.
TGCTCAATGCTTGTACCTCGCCATATAGTATCTTAAAGTGTGTGTCAGCAACCACCTCTGGGTCGGCTAAACAGCGAGTAACCCGATGAGAACCACAACCAGGATGAACATGATAGACACTAGTAGCTCGTGTGTTTCCTGAGCAGTAGGGCCAACCATACGGTGTCCTCTCTAGGAGGCTACATGTCGTGGGTCGGGATGCAAGGCGGAACCAGGAACAAGTCGAAGAGGGTGTGATATCCACTCAGGTATACAACCTGTAGTACAATGTGGAGGAAGCGGGGCAGGGTGGAGACAATGCCTATGTCAAGCCAAGGTAGAAGCCTGAGATTAGACAAGGTAGAATCTACTGTACATGGAGATTCTACCGAGCTTATATAGGCTTCTAATAAATCAAAGTGATTGTGGTCAATCACGATCAGTTCCTGTAGCATTAAGGAGTGTTAATGCTGATACTCCTGGACTCCTCTGTGTCTGATTCCGTGGCGTCAGAGGATTTAGGAGACCTGACGTTCAGGTTTCCTAATCCTGAATGTCATCATATCCAGTGGTTTAAATCTCGATCAGTTTGCAACCAGTCATGTACTTCGTGTATGCTTCTGCGTCAGCCATGGTGCATCTGGGGACTAAGATCTGTTTGCATGGGTTCCTAGTCCCTAATGTCTTCTGTATCCCATGGTGCAGACTCCCCGAGTCTGCGGCTTAGAATCCGTGGCCAGGTTTCAACCATGAGAAGGTCCACGTGGTGGCATCATGAGAGTCCCGTGCTGCTAAAACATGTCTGTATCCATATGGACACGTCACACGAAAAAGTAGAACCCGGGCAATTCATGACAGTGTGTCACAATGCTTGAAATCATTGAAGTCCATGTCGATAATGCAGGCATTCCAGAGTATAATGAAGAGCAAATCAAGGATATATGTTGAGGATGAGAATGAGCATCCTTGTCACCATTGCCACGGTTGTCGGCATGATGCGACTTACAGGCTTCAAATGACAAAGTTTTTCGGAAATGAGGCTGCAGACGTAAAAACTGCAAACGAAAATGTGGTGGTCTGCAAGTTTTTGAAAAATTGGGCACTATAAGACCCTAAACTAAAGGTCACAGGAATAAGCACAAATTGGGGACGATCTGGATCGCCAGTTGAATGTTGAACTGCATTGAACCACCACTGACTACTAGTACATGGACAAATTGGACAAAGATGCTAAAACTTGTACTCCAAGTCCATCATCCTAAGAGGGGACAAGAGAAAAAATCAAGCCAGAAAGAAGGCAGGTTTCGATGGCGAAAACTTGCCAAATCCAAATCTGTGCACAGTTCATCCGTGTGATGGGATCCACAGAGTAGAAGTAGAGTTGAGCAGGGATTTACTTCCCTATTGATTCCAGTTTATTTGCTCCCTCCCAGTCATCTGTATTTGGCTCAAAAATCGGAAAGAATTATCTACATAGTTGCTGCTCCGAGTTACATTAGTTGTGTGCTGGCACAGACAGTATAGCCTTTCACTGTAAAGAGCCGATTCAATTGATTCCAGGTCGCTGACAGTCACTTCGGGTCCCGAAATGGGACTTGTCAAGTTGCTGATACCGACTTAACAGACTTGAACTTGGCATGCATGCCCCAAACTGGGTGCCTGAATGACTGCCTCAAAAATCGGAGATCAGGGGAAAAAAGATGCCGCTTTTTATCTCCCTCAACTTCAATGCGGCTGGTCCGATTTTCCCAAGGCGGTCACATCAATCGGCTCACGCAAGAATCACGTGATCGTTTCTCTCTTGACGAAACAACACCCATCTCTTGCAACACATTAATCAAAATGCCATTCGCGGTCGAGAGAACCAGGTGCACCAAAAGTACAGGGATCACATCTGTGTGTTATAACGTCGTGAGCCTTGTAACCGCCTCACGCTACCTATTTTATACATTCTACGGTCTATTCCACCTCTCTGTGGAAGGGGAGCACGCCTGGCCTGTAGGTTCCATATAGGTCGATAGTCCCGCGTAGAGGTCGAACAAATGTTGGGAAGTAAATTTAGAATAATTTCCCGGGCTGTAGAGTGCGAAAATGCGATAAAAACAGAGTAAGAAAGTCCAAAAATGGCACGAAGAGAAGGTGAGGTCGTAAGTGATTTGGGGTTTGGGTGGCTAGTCAGCCCACTGGTGACTTTATCAGGGCTCTGCTGGTACCTCTGGGTGAGAGTCCTGCACTGGTCACGGTTTGAGGCAAGAAGATGATGATGTGGCACTATTTACTGTACAAAAAATGATGTAAATGAAATAGAAGGCGTAATAAAGTAGAATTAAAATGAGGATGTGGAAGGATTTCCACATCCCGGCTGTCCGACCCTACCACATCGCTCCAACCCGCCCCAACCCAGCTATGCACTCCGTCTTGACTCTTGACTCCGTAATCCGCAGTTGCGCAGTGCTGCGCTTGTAACCCGAACAACTAACCCGAACTACGGACCCGAATAGCAAACTCCAACACCTTGACGCGATCGGAGATCCTGTCAGCCATTTTATGTAAATCACCTGGAGTAATTACCTTCGGTCCCTTATACTGATCCTTACTTGTTCGACATCAGTATAACGGTTCTGTAACAGAGACTACTTCGTCCCGTGCATCCGTTCCTTATCTCACTGGTCTGAACGTTGCTAGTAGTGTGGTTTGGTCTCAGGTCTTGGCAGTTTATGGAACAAATTCCAGGCTCATCTGATTCATGTCAGCGTTCAAATGCTAGGCCCGCCCGCCATCGAATATTGATGAAGCGTCAAAACCCGAGCATTAGTCAGGGACTTCGACTCGACCGGGCCGGCGCTGACGTCTTACTCTGCCGTTTCGGCACCAATGCCATTGAGGAAGAGCGCCACGTAAGTCCAAGCACCCTTCATAACCACCACTACTACACCGACCAGCACAATGGGTGCCGTCTTAGCCCGTATTTTCCCTCCCAGCTTCCGCCCGAGCGCGATATCCCGGACTTGTCCGGCAAGGTGAGCTAGACAGTGATCATCCACATGTCAGACACGGTTGGACGGATGTTCACTTCGTAGATTGTTCTTGTGACGGGAGGAAACACCGGTATTGGATACGAGACCGTCAAGCAGCTGCTGTTGAAGAACGCGAAAGTATATCTTGCTGCTCGTTCGGTGGACAAGGCCGCTGCCGCTATCAAGAGACTGGAAGGCGAGGACGAAGAAGTCGGCGGTATTTCTTCAGCTGGACCTGGCCGACCTGCCGAGTGTGCGGAGGGCCGCAGAATCGTTCCTTGCACAAGAGGCGAGGCTCGATATCCTGTTTAACAACGGGTGCGAAATCCTTTTGTTTACAGCTCGTCAGTCACTTATCAGGGATTAAAGGGGCGTCATGATCTCCCCTCCAGACCAGCTCACAGCACAGAACCACGACCTTCGTACGAACAATTTTGTCAGCTGATCGATTCCATGTGATGTTTCTCCTCAGAATTTGGAACCAATGTAATTGGTCATTTCTTCCTAACCGAGCTCCTCGTACGTTACTGTCGATCTCGTTTCGTGCAATGGCTGAAACGTCGTCAGCTCCCCGCACTCGCCAAATCCCACGAGGAGACGAAAGTCCCCGCGCGTATTATCAACGTGTCCTCCTCCGGGCACACCTTCGCGCCCGGGAACGGCATGGACTTCGTCAGTCTCAAAGCCGGGCCAGAACGAGACGCCTGGGTGAAGAAAAAGGGCAGCTTCATGGCGCCCTGGTACGCTTTTCCTCTTTTCCCTCAATCAAACTCGTCGTGCTGATCCTCGCGGACGGCAGGGCGCTCTACGGGGAGAGCAAGATTGGGAACATATTTATCTCGAACTACTTTGCGAAGACGCATGCGGACGTGCTTGTGTCGTGTGCGCTACATCCCGGCGGGATAAGGACGGAGCTGCAGAGGTGCGGTCTCTTCAGTTGTTGTTGTCCACCAAGCGAGCTGAGGACGCTCGCTGTAGACATGCGGCGGGCTGGCAGCAAGTCCTCTCGAACTATCTACTCTTCCCTGCCCCGTACGTGTCGATGTCCCTTTTGATTTCCGATATACTCACCGCGAGGCTCTACATTCAGCATGGGCGCCATACACACAATTATGGGGCGCGACGGTCGCGACGCCGGCGCAGATAACGGCCCAGGTATGTATATTTAGCAATATTCCCTCAAAGTCCACGCTTACGGGTGGTAGTATTTGGTTCCTTGGGGGAAGGTCGGCAAGGCAGACAAGCGCACGAAGGATACGAAACTTGAGGGCGAGGTTATTGCGTACATCAGAGCGCAGCTGGAGGGCTTTTAGGTTCGTGATTACGATGTCCCTTCCAACATTCAGGTCATGACATACCATGAATATATAGTTATATTTATCGTCCATTTTCGGAATCGCAATGGGGTGACATCGAAAAGCCGCGGTCCATACATTCTTTGTCATCGGGATCGGATGGGTGTGTTGTAAGGCGAGAACTTGAGATGAGATTTCCAGCGCTGCTGCCACAAGGTTCCGGTGCGACCTCGCAAATACAGCTACTGCCAATCCTGATACGAGACCGCAGCGCGAGGGCTTCCGGACTGTATTCTTGCTGTATTCGAATGCAGGGAAGGTTCTTTTATCGTGAGGCTCCCAGATTTTCCTCCTTTCCGACATCCGGTATATGGATCAACGACACTTTCCATTGATTTCCTTTTACAATCTCGAACTTTTCTTTTCACCAGCTCCAACTTTCCCAACTTCCTCCCAGCATGGATTTTCGGGAGAAACGGCCGACGCGTCCTTACGCTCTCAGTCATCTTATTGGTATCGATGCCTTGGAATCATTCTGTTACTCCTCGTCGATCCAATTTCCCCGGAGTCTCTCCTCAACGAGTTGGAAATATATTACACTCCACGTTCAATCAATGCGCACAACTTGGATCGCGGTGCATTTCTTCCCTGTTGCGGAAGCGATGAGTTATCTTGGTCTCCTCAGCTTATTCGTTCCTCGCTCGTCTTCGTCGTCCAACTCGGAACGCTACCGAATCGCTCGCTCTCCCTATAAATCGAGGTCTCTGCCAATTGTACACACTGTGCCGTAGAATGAGGCTTACGGGCCGAAATGAGCTGGATGCTCGACCATGAATGTGGATAACAAGGTATATGTATTTTTTCTCGCTGTCTTGTCTTGCCAGCCATCGATCTGCATAGGAAGGGCTCGTATAGGATGCTCTGAGGATTACTGCGGCACATGTGGCAAGGCAGAGTGGCTGAGAGGCCTAACGGCGGACTTCGACATTGGAGATGATGGTGGTACGGAGACGGAAACTAGGCTCGTTCCAGCCTCTCTCGTGGACTGGACGTGAAACCTGAAGATAGTCGTTCAGATCAGGGACACGAGAGAGGCTGGAACTACTTACGAATACAGCCGAGTACGAAGTGCCTCGGAGTTTGAAATTGAAACGCCTTGGCAACCGCTAACGATCAGCTCCATCAATTATCGCCCAAAAACCTCGAAAAGAAGTACTCAGAGCTCCTTCATTACCTGCGGTAGAATCCACGAAAAAAATCTGAGCGCCTCATATTGATCGAAATTTGTATCTGCAACAAAAACGGCTCCATTGGGAGCTTTGGAATGTGCGTAGGATATGTCATCATAATTTTCGAACTCCGAGGCACTTCGTACTAAGCTGTATTCGTACAAGTTTAATGTTGATGTGCCAAAGATTTGGGCGTGATGAACCAAAACAGGGCGTGAGAAGGCTTCAGACACGGATAATTTTATAAAGAGAGAGAAGTCCTAGCCTAGACGGAAACGTGTTGTGCTCTGGGTTCCCCGATGGTCGACTGATAATGATTTCGCTGACCAGGTCTTCCTCGACCTCATCTCTGGGCCCGGGTCTCCACCGACCCCCAACCATACCTGGGGAATCCAGCCGGATGATTTTGTTCTAGTCGCTCTTGGGGAGTCGGCTTCCTAATCACTCCGTTTCTCCCGCAATCAGTGATATATTTGAACATTTTTTTTCCAATTTGCCTAGTTCATAACCCCCGTTGCTAAGTAATTCAGATCGTTTTCCCTCCACGGTTCTTTTTGGTGAGGGATCGAATTACCGTAACGGCTTCCACGCCACGTCAACGAAGAAAATATGCATCAGAAAAAAGAACCTCGGTGGTGAGAAATTACAACAGCATTTGCCGCAGCCGTTTCCCAAATTCGGCATCCTCCTCCGTAACTTCCACGTCGTCTGAGCCCGTCCTGTGCTAGTAATACCCACACGGCCACCAACCACACGGTTGCGCCCCCCCATTCTCTGGCCGGCGCTCATATCTTGAATGCATCATGGCCGCGCCATGTGACGGGTATCACAGATTCTACCAATTCTCGGCTGATCCTTCCAGTCAAGTTGTAGTCTTTTGATACGAGCACGAGCCTTACACGCGCGCGGGATTCTGTATCCGGATGGCTGCTGAGAAGAGCTTATCTCTCATAACACCTTTCTCCGAGCCACTGACCGCAATGGCGATAGCGAGAGATGAAGTGATATCCACCCCCGAGCTCCTTGAACATACCCTCGCCCACCTCCCCATGCGCGATCTCCTGACCGTCGCACCGCTCGTCAGCAAGGCTTGGCAGGCTATCACCCTTTCTCCTGTCCTCCAGCGCGCCCTCTTCTTCGAGCCCGATCTAACGGGGACTCAGCCCGTCGAGAATCCCCTGCTGGTGGAACTGTTTCCTCCCTTCTTTCTCCTCCCAAGTGGCGACTGGCCGCCTTGGTCGTGGCCGGGAAATGCTTCTCGCTTCAAGGAGATGTCGTGGGTCACGGCACCCGATGCATTCAAGCGGGAGGACGCGAGCTGGCGCCGCATGCTGGTTACTCAGCCTCCGACGCGAACAATGGTCGTCACACACATGACCCACAGTAGGATCGGGGACTTCGAGCAGCGGGCCGTGCTGAAGGATTTGTCCCTGCGGATGGGTGTACTCTACGACATCGCGATGCCTTTCGTTGACGGTGGCGCGTCGTTCTCCTTACGCCGGCATCACGATCTCGATCGGGGGAACGACCTCTCCCTCGCAGTTTGGGAGTCAGTGTCGTGCCTGGGCAAGCCAGAACCACTTCTTGGGGAGCTGTTTGCTAGTGAGGGATTTGAGTCAGTCGAGCTCAAGTTCGGGGAACGGGTGCGTCGGGTATGGTGGGAGTTATCTCATTCAACATTTTAGCCAGCGCTGATACGGTACAGACCGATTAATATTTTACTCAAGTATCTGCAATCCCGCAGCAGTCACCCGAGTCCGAATACGTCGAACGCGGGTACAACCTGCAATTCACCCCTTTATTAAAATTACGTGTGTCTGTCTGAAGCCATTTTAAACTCCGCTTTTAATCTATCACTCCGGCAGAAGTGGGAGCCGGCGCGAAGCGCCGGCGAGCGCTTGTAATTTATAAAATTTCTTCTTCGCATACTGCTCACAGAACGTTGACGGCTCTCTAGACTCCGTATTCTGACTGGCATCCGTGAAGGCTCCTCATGTTTTCAGTCTCGAAACTTCGTTTGCGTTCTTGGGTCTTCGCGCGTGCGCCTTGATATTGTTTGACACACGCGCACAAATTCTTTCTCTCTTCTGGCCCTCCGGCGTCTTGCTGTTGGTTTTTGGGGCTTAGGGGTGGAACATGATTCTCTCAAAAGGTCGAGCTGTTGAAAGGACTCGAGATTTCCTTTGTTTCTCCACTCATTCTCCGGTTCCCGCTCATTCTCCGGTTCTCCCTTGCGATTTGCCTCCTTTCTGACACCCCTCATGTACATTGGTTCAAGTTCTTGCTCTTCCACAAATCTCACTTCTTTGCGTGTGTTTTATTCGTGTTCCTGGTTCAACTTTTTCTGGATTCATTCAAAACCGCGACCTTCTGCAACCAGGCGCTGCCCGGACATACGAATACATCTACGTCTGCAAATCATCTCCTCTGCTGAATGAGAACCTATCACTGACTTCGCCGCGATGCATTTCCCGTGAACAGGCGTCTTACATCCTGAGTCGACGCCTCTTGTTCAAACATATCGGCGGAGGATAAGCGCGGCGGATAAGCATGGGCCCCACGGTCAGAACCATGACATGACGTTCGCAATATGTTATTCTTGGTAGATGCAGCTCAAGCGCTCAAGATTAGCCTAATAGTTCTCATGCCATAATTTCGAACAGCTTGCACCCTGTTCTTGACTTTACGGGCTCGATAGAGGGCACAGTTGTGTTCCCGCCGGTTGAATTCGGGGCCCTCATCCCCCCTCTTCAATCAATGTCAGCATTCGCCCATCATCTCCAATGTTGTTTTGAGTGAGGCGCTTGTATGGTTGACCCCGAGATCTATCAACATATAGTCCAGACCCTTCAACGAAATGCCACTCGTACCTCGCTCGTTGAAGCATGTCATCGGATCCCTCGATTAAAGTGATAGGACTTCGCGAAATGATGAACTGCCATGTAGTGGATATAAAGCCGAGACAGACACGCTTATGGTCACCTTTTCGACGATGCCCCCACCGACCGAGTGCCTCAGAAAGCCGTTTGAGCAGCATCATATCTTATTTGACCGAGGCGCTCACACTCATTAACGACCTCAAAGATGCAATTGACCCCGCATTTATTCAAACCATCTCCAGCACTACTCTGCCGTTGATCACGGCTTTGCAGGTACGGCAATATTGCAAGACGATGTGCATCCACAGCTCATATAATTAACTAGAACGTGAGAAGAAACAAGGATGAATGTATCCAACTCACGGAGAATGTCCATCAAATCCTATGCGCGATTGTGAACCTCTACATAAAGTCCGATTCTGAGGCCGGGGGGTACGTGCCTCCGTCGATGTTGGCCAACATCGGAAGATTCACCGAGTATGTTTTTTCTCTGAGTGTATGGGACCAGATTCTGAAACTCCGTCCCAGAACACATCAAAAGACATACCGCTTCGTCGAAGCGCACCAAGATCGCAACAAAATCAAACACCTATTTCGTCACAGCGAGATGAATGCCCTATTTAAGGATTGTCGTGCCGGACTGGATGAAGCATTGGCAGCATTCAAGGTATGAAATATCAGGTCGAGCAGAGTCATGATCTGAAACAATGAAACTATCCCATTAGATTGATGCTTCTTCTAGCATCTTCACCAACATTGAAGAGATGAAGGAGGAAGCTAAGCGTCTGCACGGGGAACTACTTGAACTCATTTCTCAGCTGTCGGATGGTTTGATTTCCGAGAAATCATCCTCGGTATATATGTCTCTCTCTCTTTCAACAGCGACTGAATTTCAACGCTTTAGGTCTATCAGGGATCTCGTTACTCAAGGTACAAGAATAGTGGCTCCTTTGAAATTCATATTCACGCTTTTCTTTCCCAAGTTCATATTCGTTCTCGATGTTACCTTCAGAGCCCAAGATATTCCACGGACGCGAAACGGAATTAGAGTACATTTTGAAAGCTCTTGGGCAAGAATCACCCAGAATAGCCATTCTCGGAGGTGGTGGAATGGGCAAGACGACACTCGCAAGAGCAGTCCTCTACCACCCGGATATCTCTACAAAATTTGAGCACAGACTCTTTGTCGATGCTGAGTCTGCAACCAACAGCGTTTTGCCGCAGCCATTGGACTACAAGTTGGATTGAATTCTGGCCAAGATCTCACAAAACTTGTGGTCCAACATATTTCGAGAAAGCCATCTTGCTTGCTGGTTTTGGACAGCCTTGAAACAGGGTGGGAGCAAATACATTCCCGAGGCGGAATTGAAGAATTCCTTTCCTTGCTTACAGATATTCAACATCTGGCATTAATGGTGAGCTTGATCAAGTTTTTTCTGTCTTTTCGCTTTTTGATGTTTGCCAGATTACAATGCGAGGTTCTGAGCGACTAAACAAAGTCCGCTGGACTCGACCATTTCTCCCACCTCTGCAACCTTTGTCAGACATTGCTGCCAGACAACTGTTCTTTGATATCGCAGATGAAGGTCATGACAGTGAAGAAATGAACAAACTGCTCCAATTCACAGACATATGCCACTGGCTGTAGATCTCATTGCTCATCTAGTTGACTTTGAGGGCTCTTCAAATGTCCTGGCACATTGGGAAATAGAAAAAACTGCTCTCTTCTCTGTTGGAAATGATAGGAAGTCCAATTTAGATGCATCTATTGGACTGTCTCTTTCAAGTCCTCGGATAACATCTGGTGCTAAAGACTTGTTGAGTCTTCTGTCAATTCTTCCGGATGGTCTATCAGATATAGAGCTTCTCCAGAGCAATCTCCCAATTCGGGACATCCGGGGTTGCAAGACCATATTACTTGCTACTTCTCTGGCATACAACGACAACAAGAAGCGACTCCGAGCCCTTTTACCGATCAGAGAACATGTCAAACATGTTTTTTCCACCTTCACGATCACTCACACGTCCACTTGAGAGGCATTTTAATGCCCTTTTGAATCTATACAAGAAATGCAATGGAGCACAACTGGTGGATGTTGTTGATCAAATAACATTCAATCTTGCAAACCTGCAGCAAGTCCTGCACCCAGGCTTGAATGTAAATAATCCAGACATCACAGACATCATACGCTGCAGCATCAACCTGAACTCTTTCTGCCGCATCACGGAGGGTTGTGTTATTGCATTAATGGACGAAATTCCTTCTGTCTTCTCCCAGCTCCACAGCCATGAACTGGAGATGCATTTCCTCGCAGAGGTACTTCTCTCAGCAAGTCTCCGACCGATAAGCAATCCAGAACTATTCATTGCTCAAGGAATCTCTCATTGCACCCAGTTCCATGACCTTCAACTTGAATGTGAGTTTGCATAATTCCAGATTCTGACATCCCAGTAAACTCCCTTCAGCAAAATTCCATCAGACTGTGGGATATTATCATTTCTTCTAACGACAAGATCCACCCATGGCCTTACAATCTCTTGACATAGCCCTTGCACTTTCGCGGTCATGTGGCGATATAGACCGACAGTGTGGTGTCTTGATTGATATTGCAGATATCCAAAGCAGAATTAGAGAACCCGTCACTGCCCATCTGCGTGTGGTTGAAGCTAGGAAGTTGGCAAATTAATTTGTATCAAGAATCCAGTGCACTCTGGATTGAAGCTGAATACAAAGCTCAACTTGGCAACTACAGGGATAGTGCAACATGTCTTGACAGAGCAAAGGAGATCCTAGGTGTTTGCGGAATGTCAGGAGGCCTGGCAGATTCCAATGTTGAAATGAGCAAGGCAACTGTCCACCTTCTCAAATCAGAATATACCGAGGCCAGAAACATCAACCTAGGAGTTCTTGGGAACACAGATCACGATCCTCATGTTTATGCTCGTGCATTGATTAACATTGCCGAGATCGACGTGATAATTGGTGCAACAGCGCAGGATGTGCAACAGAACATGAACGAGGCCAAATTCATATTCAGTGCCAGCCAATACCGCGATGGAGTCACTTCTTGTGAGGTGATTTTAGCAGATCTCGAACTCAGGGAAGGATATACCTTCTCAGCACAGACACTATTCCGCAAGTGTCTCAGTTCAACCTGGGGAAGGGAAGTGGAACTTACATCCTTTGCTCTGGAGAGACTGGCTGATGGCAGCCGTTGGCATTCTATTGAATATACACCCCAATGGTCAGTGATATACCTATGTCACGCCCACCAATCGAAGGAAAAGCTGGAAATCCACAAAACCCTCTTTTTTCTAGGAGAAGTATTTGCTTCCGATCAAGATCAACAAACAGCACGAAATTTGTTCAATGTGGCACTGGAAGGATTTACCTTGATGGATGTCCATCGAAGCAAGGTTCGATGCATGCTAGGTCTCGGTGATCTAGAAAATGAGGCCGGAAATCAGTCAAAAGCTGTAGAATTTTGGAAAGCAGCTCGACCTTTGTCCAAAAGGTCATCACAAGCCAATCAGATTGTCCAAATCGACACCAGACTTGCAGCTACGAGAACCATTAAACCAATAATTTGATATGCTGCACCATTTGGTAGATAGTTTGTAAAGTTACTGTACCATTTCATTCAATTCGTTGGCCTTGTGACCTGTGACATCAATGTACGAAATCCATTTTTCGTACTTCGGTCGGGGGGAGTGTGACACCGATTTGTTTTTCGTAAATTAGGCGGAAAGTAGTGGGAAAGCCGCCAGGAGTCAAATCTGCTATTTAGACACCTGTAGAGACCTCACAGAGAGTGTAGAACCGCTTGAAAGCGGCTAGACACAGGCTAAATTAGGCAGGCGTGACATAATCCACCATATCAATGAGGCATGCCAACAATAAAAACGAGGATTTAGATGTCCCGGGGATTGACATGCCCGAGTAGATAGCGGCATTGGTAGAGTATTGTAGCATCTTGTTTGGACTTTTTTTATTCAGAAATAAAGCTGGTCCATGCCAAAGATGAGGAACCAGAATGTCGAGCGAGCGCAGAGTCGGCGGTAAGGTGGGATCGTGGGATTACCGATCTGCCTCCGTTGGTGTCAAAATTGGCACTCGTGCAAATGCCGCACGCCGCGGCCTGTTCCGCGCGTGCGGAGGCGAAAAATTCGATTTTTTTTAGCCCTTTTCCAGCGATTTTCGTGACTTTTTCTCAGAATTCATACATCGCTCGGTGACCTGTGACACGTACGAAAAAATTCGTAAATTTGGGGGCCTGTGACATGTGACATACGAATTGAATAAAATGGTACAGTATACTAAGTTGGAATCATGTTCGAACCAGTGAACCAAGCTATAATCAAGGTCTGTTGTGACGATATGGCAATGACGCTCCGGGGCTGAGCTGGACCCGCTTATGATCTCCCTGGCCTTCAGACTTTCGGTGGAGACTACTTTCCCACATGGCCTGTAGTGTCCAGCATGAAAGCACCAGTTTGATGTGTTCACGCTTTGAGGTTGAAGCGCGACAGTTATTGCATGGCAACAGAAAACGTTCAGAGTCTGCGGGATGAATGTTGAACGTTGTGATATGAATGTCCCCAAGTGGTACATTTATATGGCACACATACTGTCTCATAATTCAATTTCAACATTCTCTTGCGATTCCACAATTTCCGCATCCTTCAGAACATGTCCCGCTCGAAAAAATCACAATGAGACAGTGAGATTTAAGGAAAAAATAAAATGGGTTGGAAGCTCCAGAAAAGTAACAGTGCCATTCGCATGACAGAGAAAACCGCTGTGTAATTCTTCCGCAGAGGTCACAATGAAATTCCTAGGCAGAAAGAAAACACGGTATGAACTTGAGATTGAGTAATATGCCGGCAACTAAGAAGTTCGCTTGTGGCGGCCATTGGCCACCGGTGGTTATCTGGACAGTGTTTGACAATGTCTCCTATCGGGCTCACCCATATCCGCCAATTAGCACAGGAGCCGAATGGCCATCACTCTATGTCGGCCAGCATCTCCCTCTAAGATTACGCAAGATGTGCCTGTGCTCCGCTCCGGCGATGAGAGTGAAACCACAGTGATATAGTATAAGATATTAAAAATAGAAGTATCCATGAATACCAAGCAATAGGTAAAAAATTGTGGTCATTGCACCACACTGGGCATGATGCTGCATGAGGACCGAACACACTAATGTAACACCGACAATATTGAAATTTGCTGCCTCGGTTTAAACATCGAAAAGGGCTGAGGGTGATTGGACTGTTGATAGCTGAGTTCAAGCAATGTACCGGTATTTGAGCAAAGGGTTTGGTATCCTGTGCATTCGCAGCCACAGAAAAATACCAGCTCCAATTCATGCCAAGCTCCAGTTGAAATTTGCAGCTAATTTAAGGCACATGTCAGCACAGAGCAGATTCCGGGTTCTGAGGTGACAAAGGCGACTGAAGCACGAAGAGTTCCAAACGAATAAGCCTGGAGTTTAGACTAGAATAGTGTAAAGTACAGGGAATTAACTACAGCTTATATACTAAGAGTCCCTAAGGGTTGTATATTAAGGTACAGTGTCCAACGGCAATGGCAATGGGCAAGATTAATGCAAAGTAAATGAAGGGGTATAGGAACGTAGAGGGGCGATCGGGAACCCGAAGGTTGGGGGACCAATCAAAACTGTTAGAGATCCTAAAACGGTATCCTGGTTCGATTGATCAGATAGTTGATCTGATCAATGATCGGGTTGTTCGGGTTGTTTGGGTTCTGGAAGTAAAATGAAAAGGTGATTCATGACATTACCCCCCCTCTAGGTGAAACCCGCCTCGGGTTTCACGATTGATGCCGCTTCTTGTTCCACAGGTCCTGGCCTGTGATGACCCACTTTCGTCCGTGTGCGGTCTCTCTGAGAGCTGCCGGGTATTTCTCATAGAAGTCCTCAAGACATTCGGTCGAATCCCCCAAGCGCTCCAATGGTTCCCAGGTGTTATCCTCCGGTCCAGACCCCTCCCAGCGAATGAGGTATTGCAAGCGCTTCTGTTTTTTGTTGAGGCATATCTTCAGCACCTCTGCAATCTCATAGAGGTCAACCCCGTCTACCACATCCGGCAGTGGAGGATCATCATGGTGCTGATGAGCTGCCACCGGTGGAACCCAGGGTCGAAGGAATACGGTGTTAAAGACCGGGTGAACTTTCCAGGAGTCGGGGAGTTTAAGCTCGTAGGAGATGGCTCCAACTTTACGGACGACTGTGAATGGGCCACAGTGTCGAGCTTCGAACTTCTTCGTCGGGCGATGAGTGACCAAATTTGCTCCAGAGGGTACACCTTATTGCCGGGTTTATAGTCGGGGTCTGCCTGTCATTTGGCATCGTAGAACCTTTTCATCGTCTCCTGCGCTGCTCGCATGGCGGCCCCTGCTTCCTCTCGCACTTTCGACATCCGGGTTGTAAATTTTGTTGTGTCCTCAGTCGGTACCTCGAGGCGGGGTTCCGTGCCCTTTCGCAGATGGAAACCCATGGTCACGAAGAAGGGACTGAAACCCATAGTCTTGCTAACCTGGTCGTTGTGGTTGAATTCCGCCATGATCAACCAGTCTGCCCAATCGTCCTGCAAGAAGTTGGTGAAAATCCGAAGATACTGCTCGATGTTTTGGTTGACGCGTTCAGTCTGTCCATCGGTTTGTGGGTGATAGGCCGTCGAGGCGTTCGACTTTATGCCCAGGAGCTTCAACAGATCCCGTATGAAGTGCCCCACGAACTGCGTCCCTCAGTCGCTAATCACCACCTCAGGCAACCTGAAGTCCTTCCACACATGGCCGCGGTAAATGCGCGCCATCCCTTCTCTGCCCAAGTGCTCAGTGCACGGCACCACCCGGATTCCTTTCCCTAGTCAATCCACTATCATCACGATAGAGTCGTACCCATTACTGATGGGTAACTTGGTGATTAGGTCCACCGAAACATTCTGCCACACCCTCTCCGGAACCACGTTAGGATGTAGAGGTCCTCAGAGCTTGGAGGGGAAAAGCTTCGTTCTTTGACACATGGGGCAAGCCAAAATGTATTGCTTGGCGTCCGATAGCAGAGAGGGCCAGTAGTAGTTCCGGGTTACTAGTTCCGCCGTTCGGAATTGTCCCGGATGCCCAGAGATGTAGTCGTCGTGGTGTGCTCGCAGAATCCGGTGTCGTAGATCTCCGGTTGGGGGAAAGTATACGGTTCGATCCCGGGTTACGAACCCGTCCTCGTGTTCTTCCCAGCCCTCGGCCTTTTCTTCTAGCGCTTTCTTCACTACCTCTTCCCAATCCGATTTCCCAGCCTTGATGTCCTCCATGAACTGATCACCTGCCGTGTCGTCCAAGACCACCGGCATGGCTTTCAAAAATTCCTCCCCATCCATCCTCCGGAAATATTGTTCCGGCAGCAGCACAAGATTCGAATTATCCTGTGCCCCCTTCTCATGACTGCTTTGCCTCGAAAGCGCTTCGGTTTTCGCGTGTTGTTTCCCGGGTTTGTGAATCAGCGCAAAGTCGTATTCACTCAATTCCAAAGACCACCGAGCCTGTCGTCTATTGAGCTTCTTCGTGGTGGTGAAGTACTCCAGATTTTTGTGGTCGGTCCAGATTTCAAACTTCAGCTGACTGCCCTGCAGATAGTGTCGCCATTCGTAGAGGGCCCGCATGATCGCCAACATTTGCTTGTCGTGGATGTCGTAGTTCCGTTTGGTGTCGTTTAGTCCCTTGGACATAAACGCAATTGGAACCCAGACCCCGTTCTGGCACTGCGTCAAGCATGCACCCGTGGTGTAATCCGAGGAATCCGCCTCCACCCGCCACTCCCCGATGTCCGTTGGGAAATGCAGTACGGGTTCCGATGTTACGGCCAATATTAATTGGTCAAACACATTCTTTTCTAGTTCTCCCCATCTCCACTTGTAATCCTTCCAGGTGAGCCGAGTCAACCGCTTCGCATAGTCCCCGAATCCTTTGATGAAGTGTCGGTAAAAATTGAGGAACCCGAGGAAGCTTTGCACATCCTTGACATTCCTCAGTGTTGCCCATTGTCGAATGCCCTTGACCTTTATAGGGTCCATCCGAATTTTCCCGTCCCCGACGATGACTCCAGGTATTCGACCTCCCTCTGTTCGAATTCGCATTTCTCGGGTGTAACGGTGCGCTCCCACGCCTCTCTATTTTACTTCTTTCTATTTCCTTTTCCAACCACACACATTCCTTGCTCGTCATCCGCCTTACGCTACCTTTCCCCTTGATGCCCCGGCACCCCATATCATTGATCCTTTTCTTTATTCTCATGCTACCATACTTACTTATATACCGGACTGTACGTAGATAGACCTCGGTCAATACTATCGTTACGCCACTTACTTTGTTGCGACCACCAACCACCCGTGTACCGGAACTAGCTCTCGACGTCTAGCTGACAGCTCTCCGTTACATCTTTTTAAGTGCTTGACTCTTTGGCTACTCTGCTGGTTAACGTCTGGTCTGATCAACCGAACCTACCGCTCTGTCGCCGACCATACCTACACCAAGAACTATGACTACGTACATTCCTGGTCACCATACCCGTGCCACCACTCATGCCGGCGCTTTCTCGCCTCCTGCCCCCCTTTTTAATCCTTCCCCCATCTCATTCGGGTCGATTGCTTCTGGGGACATGGGAGAACCCCTCGTCGACGTTTCGACGGGGAATGCCGCTGCTCCTGCAGCGAGACCAACCGGCACTTCGGCGTCGGGGGAATCCGTCATTTCGGTGGCGAGATAGCCCAGCACTCGTGCTGGAGAATTTTCTTCGGATCTACCGTTGCTCATGAGCAACGTGGATTTCGGCGTGCGTGGAGATCTGTGCACACAGGTTGAGAACATAGATGATGGGGGCTGGACTCCCGTCACGCGTAAGACATCTCAATCGCATCGCGACGAGAGTGATTCCAATAAGAATAGAAATAGTACCTCTTTCAATAGGAATACCTCTGAGTCCGGATCCACCATTGCTCGGGCGACACAAGAATTGAGTGTTGATGAGCTCACGACACTCGTGCGCTGCCATGAAGCTTTTGCCGCCCAATTGCATTTGAAAATTGGATGGAAATCTGTTCCCGAAAATCAAGGAGTTAGTGTTTCAGCTAACAGTCGGAACAGTCGGGAGAGCCTTATCTTTGATGAAAAGGCAGTGGGATCTGCAGGCCCCACATCCCCGAGCCATCGGGCTACCGAAGGGGAAATCGAGAGTGAGGATGACCTCATCTCGTTTGAGCCAATTCCCGTCCTTCGGAAAATAAAGGCAAAGGCCCGGACCCCAGGAACTGGGGCGAGATACCATCATTCTTTGGGTTCTCTGTGGATGATCTTCAAGCGCAACGCAATGCGCTGAATAATTATGCCGAAATCAACCGAGTGATCAAGCAAGAGGAAGTTACGCCTCACCTGGAATTTTCAGACGAAGTTTCAGCTAGGCCTTCCTCTCCCAAGGCTAAGAAACAGCGTAAGCGCTCCAAGAGTCCCAAATCGAAAGGGACTCAGAAAGACAAGGTTGAGAAACCCACCGTGGTTCAACCCAAGCCTGCTCAACAGCCTGAGCCCGCTAGACCTGTTGACCCAGTTCAACCCGAGAAGATCGACAAGAATGAAAGACCTACAGCTGCTTCCAGCCATGATGCGAACAACGATCAAGGCCAGAAGTCCGGACTTACTTTAGATGATCTTTATGCTTTGCTGTCCAAAAGGATCGGCGAGCTCGAAGAGAAGCAGCGTAAGGATGATCCGCCTAAGACCGAGGCGGGTCCGAAAGATACATCAACTCCCACGAAGGCGCAGAGGGTGCGCAACAGACCTATGTCGAGGGGAGTTACTCCGGGAAGACTAGCAGCAGAGAATTTCTTTGCTAAAGTGTTGAAGGAAGATGCACCTAAGGCTCGTCGTGTAAAGACGGATCCGCTGCTGTCCGATCCATCTGATGATTCCAGCTTGAGCTCAGACGAAAGTTCCAACTCGTTGAATCCGGACGGTTCTGGATCGCCGCAACGTTCCACGAGCCCAAGGCTATCTTCCAAACGCAAGCGCAGACACATGCACAAGCAGAGGATGATTCTCAAGCCGATTCCCCCTTCTCGTCATAATGGAGAACCTAATGCTAATGCTATTCAACGTTTTGCGAGAGAAGCTAAGACTTACGTCAAGATGGGCCGAGTGGCCGAGCACGAGCAAGTCTACTTTATCTCTTACTACTTGGACACCAAGGCACTTGATTTTTATAATTAAGTCGTAGCTCCTGACGAGGAGAGTTGGAATTTGAAACGGTTCTTCATTGCGCTGTTTGAATTCTGTTTCCCGGTGAATTTCCGTAACAATCAGCGGAAGCGGCTCAACCACTGCTTCCAGGGCGCAAAAGAAGTTGCCGCCCATGTCGCCGAGTGGTCTGAAATTTATAATACCATCGGATTAGAAGACACTCAAGAGAAGATTGTTAAATTGTTTAACAGTTTTACATATCCGATTCAAACTGAGATCTATCGGAAGGAACTCAATCCTGAGATTGCAACTTGGGAGGAAATTGTCAAGGCAGCTGAACAAGCGGAAATCCTGTTGAAACTTGACGCCAAGAATCGAGAGTCCGCCAATGGCTCTTCTAGGCGTCAGGCACAGCAGCAAATGCCGGAGTCCAGTCACGCTCCTTCTCAGAATTGACCAGCCCGTGGTGGTTTCCGTGGACGTGGTCGAGGACGTGGAGGGTGCGTGAACTTTGCGCGACCTCGCGAAGAGGTACTGCGTACATCAGCTGCTGGTGTTCCAACGAAAGAGGAGAAACCCGAAAGGCAGATCTCACCTCAGAAACGTAATGAGATGCTTGCAAAAGGTCTGTGCTTCAACTGTGAAGAGTCTGGCCATTTGGCTCGCAACTGCCCTAAAGCGCAATCGGTTCCTTCTAAAAAGAAGGGTAAGCCGCCGGGATTTAGTACACATTCGGCGCACATACCGACGGCCTCGAGCTCTAGAAACACTCTGTACGAAAGCACAGAGGTTCTCGAAACGTTTGCAGTTCACTTTGACACTGGCAAAGTCGAGGAGGGCAGGGAACCCCTTCAAACAATTTCTGAAGACAACGAGTTCAAATTTATTTCTGAACCCAACTCACCTTTGGAAGTCGACTCCCCCCCTTCAAAGCGTTACTGCACACCCGATTGGGGACTTGTACACGCTTAGCCTAGAGATGATGCTTCAGGCTGCGCAGCCCTATCCGGGAGATACCATACCCCGGACTCAGGAAGAGTGCTTCAAAGACAGAAGATTTTGTGCTTACCGCATATTCGACGCCGAGTATATTGTGATGGACAATGAGGCTGATGTCGAGGTAGTCCTTGAAGACAAACTGCTTCGGACTCGAAACTTCATGCCAGGGCTCGGGTATGCACAAGCACGCGCCAACGCGTTAGGTCCGAGTTCAAGTTTGAATTCTAACCCGGAACGTTACCTTGAGATAATTGGTGACGCAGAAGCCAGCGCAATCGAACTCCTGCTTGAAAGGCACTATTCACGTGAGGGACGACTTGCCAGATCGGTTTGTGGTCTATGTGGAGGGCGAGAACTTGGTGATCTCGGATCGTCTGGTTGCGAGGTGCTTCGAGCTTCCGAGAGGACTTCTTGAAGACCAGCTGTTTGATTTAACTGCTTAGTATGAGGGCCACTTGGCGGGACTCGAATCTGAAGACGAACCGTACGACTTTGTTGACACTTCAGTCACAAGTTCTGAAGAAATGGTTGATGGAGCCGACCTGAAATTTCCGGACGAGGATCACGATTCCATGCCCTCTCTCAGAGCCGTCAGTAACTCCACGGATTCTGACTCTGAAAGCTCGGAAACACGCCCGCCTAGTTTGCACACAGTTAGTGACTCGTCTGATGAAGAATCGGAAGAAGACGAGTACTGTCCTCTGGGAGACCCGGAGGAGACTTTTGAAGATCGCCTAAAAACTTGGGCACGCGCTACCGAGGAGTTCGGTGAGCCACGTGAGAGTGAACCGTCTGAACGATCTCACCAACTGGGCGACTTGATGGGAAACACCATCGCAGCGTTGCTTGAATTTTTCCAGCCATACCCCGGCGACGAGTTAGTCCCTTGGTCCGACGACCACAGAGACTCCAAGCGATTCCGTGTGTTACGTCCCACGGATGAATTCTACACCATTGAGGACTCGTACATGGACGCAGTTATGGTCTTACCTTTGGAATGGCTCAGAATTCCGTCATTCCACTTGATGGAGTGGTACGCTCGGGAACACGCTAAGTCCTTGGATATTACCTACAGAGAGGTATTGCTGATCCACAAATTCCCAATTGAAGAACTTCTTGCCGACGCCGTCAGTCAGTACTTCCGAGACATTAGTCGGTACCTACCGATGTTCGGGCTAGTCGGGATTGGAAGAATTCTCTGTGAGCCTGAGGATCTAGACGGACCGGATGATTATATCGTATTGATTCCACTGGAGCCCCAGGGATTACACGTGGAAATTTCGGAAGCGTCTCTGCTTAATCCGAAATTGGACTTGGTCAGTTGGGTTTTGAAACGCCGATTGAAGACATTACTCCATGAGAATAATAGCCGGAACGGCTGGAGAGGTACTCGTCAGACAAATTACTTTGGATCCATGTTTGATGAACCAGATCTTCGTTTGCCCAAGAAATCTGGCAATGGCTTGGAGGGCGAGTTCGTTCTCCACTGCGGAGGAGTTCAAATTCCCGCAGATAGTGTCAAGGGATTGTCTCGTACCGCGTCAACGCCACGGATTCAAGACCGTATTGTAGCACGTCCACTGGTCATAGTTGTCCGAGTGAACAGCGAGCCTGTCTGCACTCTGGTCGATTCAGGCTCGGTGATTTAGTCTCAACGAACCTCGTAGACCAGCTCAAAGTCAAAAGAAGCGAGCTGCATGACCCAATTACATTGCAATTGGCCATACAGGGGTCTCGCTCCAAAATCAATCACTCTGTGAATGTCAAATTCCAGTATCAGGATATTTCCGAAGAACGTACCTTTTTCGTAGCTAATCTCAGCGGTTACGACATGATTTTGGGAACCGCATGGCTATTTCAACATAAGGTGAGCATAGGGTTAAATCCTGCTCGCATGTGTATCGGAAATGCTGACTCCTTACCTTTGGAAGGGGTTGCTACCGCGCGAGTGTACGCTGGATTTGCTGGACTGAGTGAGACGACTCTGCAAGCGGCTCGAGATGAACTTATGGATTATGCCAAGCCAATATGTAAATCTGCGGAAGAAACTGGTTTACCTCCTTTACGAGCAATCAATCATACTATCCCTCTAATCGACGAGGATAAGATTCTTCCATGGAGACCTTCGAGATGTCCTGAAGCTTTGAGAAGTTTGTGGGATGCGAAGAGACGAACTTACCTGAAGAACGGCCGTTGGCAAGTGACGAATGCGAGCAATACAGCTCCCATGCTGTTGATACCTAAGGTTAAAACAGACAAACTGAAGTTACGAGTCATCGTGGACTTACGAGCTTGGAACACCAACATGAAGAAGATGAGTTCTCCTCTGCCCAATATGGAGGGAATTTTGTGTCGCGCATCGCGCTGCAAATTCCGTTCCCTCATAGACGGACAAGATGCCTACGAACAGATCTGAATTATTCCTGAACATGTTCCGCGCTCTGCCATTAGCACACCAGACGGGAACATGGTCAGCTTAGTCCTTCAGCAGGGCGACTGCAACGCACCTGCTACTTACCAAACCTTGATGAATTATCTGTTTGGGGACTACATTGGTCGGTTCATGGACGTCTACCTGGATGATATTATTATATATTCCAATACATTGGAAGAACATATAGAACATGTCAAGAAAGTCATCGACATACTGAAGCGAGAGAAGCTTTACCTCAGCACGCACAAGCTGCAGCTGTTGAAGTCGGAATTGAGTATACTGGGTCGGATCGTCGACGACGAGGGCATCCGGATGGATCCCCACAAGGTTGACACTGTGTTAAATTGGAAAACCCCAACGAACTGTGAGTTATTGCGCAGATTCCTTGGTTCGAGCGGTTACCTTGCGGACGATGTGCCAAATGCACGGATACCAATGGGTATCTTGCATAATTTAACCAGCGACTCGACTCCATTCCGATGGGACTTCACTGCCCAGAGGGCATTTGAGGACATCAAGAGATTGGCCGCTGATGCTCGCGGTCATCACCGGAAGGCGTTGAATTATAAAGCAGGCGCACCTCCGATCTGGCTTGTCACCGATGGATGTAGCTCTGGAATCGCCGGTGTTGTGTGCCAAGGAGATGACTGGTGCGGGGCAAAGGTCGCCGCGTTCTTTTCGGCAAAGCTAAACTCTGCGCAGCAAAACTATCCTGTAAATGAGATTGAAATGCTGGCGGGGATCGAGGCGATGCTGCACCACCGGGACATCCTTCAGGGATGTAAATTTACGTGGGTTACAGACCACAAGGGATTAATTCACCTAATTAATCAGAAGAACTTGTCAGGGAGACAGGCACGATGGATTGAAAAAATATCCAGCTTTGATTTTGAAGTCAAATACGTGCCTGGGACCGAAAATATACTGGCCGATGCGCTCGCTCGCATCTATTCGAACGAAGCGCCAGGTACGGTTCGGGCGCGTTCCGAACACACATACCACGATGTGGTAAGTAATAACGACTTGGAACTTGGAAATTCAATCAATATCCATACCTGTCTTTGCTGGCATGGAAGCAAGGGCTCTGTCGAGCGACAGAGTCACACGCTCGATGTCTCGAGCTACGAAGGCCTCTGACGCGAAGTCTGAAGCCACAGTTGATGCAAAGTCAGCCAGGAATTTGGGGCTCGACGCGAAGTCAAAGCCGTCCCGTACATCCCCAAAGGAGGGCGAAGGTACCCCGAAATCGAAATCACGAGGCGATTTGAGTGCATCAGCGGCGTATAACGCCAGCGAGACACGGGAAAAGTCAAAGAAACGTGTGACGTTTGATCCGTCATCACGATCATCCCTGAGCGCGGATCCTCTAAGCGACGTCAATCAAAATGAAGTTGCCGCCGGGTATGAACTGGAAGACGAACTCGAACAGATGGATGACTCCCTTTTGAATGTCATCAACACTGGATGGCATGGCCTAGATCTCACCAAGCTGCTTGCTAACAACTACAGTGAGGACGTGCTCTTCAAGAAAATTCTGGAGAATTGTCAGGGGACACCTAGGCTGTGCTGGTGTCATGCTGCTTATGTACCGGGCCGCATTTGTCATCTTCGCTTAGTCATCGGGCCGTGGGTGTCGTCTCCGCTTACTCACTCCTGTAGTATATAGTCCATGCCTGGGGATCTTGATCCCCAGCTTTGTTATTGACTTGGCTCCTGGGCACTCTTCCCCTTACAGTCACCTGACCTGCCCCTAGATACCAACCCATCAGACGGCATGTCACCATCATGACAGGCCATCCGATCGGTAGGGAAAACAGCCTGTTGTCTTACCCGCCAGGAGGACCCTCCACTAGCTCTCCTCAAAAGACTTGAAAATCCCAGGTGAGTGCCGGGAGTCGGCCCTCGGACATCGCCGAGCGCATCAGCCGCATCAATCCCCGGGTGTTACCGGTTCCCGCATCTATGACTGACAATATGCCATCAAACTGCCCATCACCGCCGCCCGCTAGTCATTGAGCGCGCTGTCACACCCGCTCACTCTCCTCGGACATGGCCGAGCGCATCAGCGCCATCAGTCCCGAGGTGTTACTGGCCGTGATTTGAGTGAGCCAACATTGCTGTGACATATACTCTGCCCACTGCCGCTGCCCCTACCCGCTCTGCCCGCTCTCTCCCTCCCACCAACCATCGGAGCTGCTAGCCATGTGTTCTCAGGCTTATTCCGCCATTTGATGTGCTCTTACCAACCTCTGGATGTAACCCGCCCTTTCAGACTCACCCACCCGCGCTACACATTGTCTGCCCGCCAGTGCGCATCAAAATCATTGCTCTAGACCCAGTGATTAAGCGAGAACGATACGCATGACACCGGGTATTCAGGGCATCGGTTAAATCATCGTGCCCCTCGAAGTCGCTGTTGTACCCTCTCCTCTCTCTATGGCCAAAGGACTTTCCAACGGGTCGAAGGTTCGCTATGGCCGGGGACCGCACAAGAATCGCACAGTCCTTCTGAACAAGACAAGCACACAGCAAGCTGCGAGCCAGCGCAAAATTAATCGCCAATTTCAAGGTATTCTTCCTGCTTGAATCCCTATCTACTTACTGATGAACCTCCAGCTCTTACTGCGCTCCAGCGTCAGGAGGATGTGGACATGGAAGATGTTGCACTCCATCCTAGCGACTACATCAATCTCGAGGATAACGACATGGACAATGACACATGGGACTCACCAACGGACCGCGCCTCCTCCCACATCGCCGAGGAGACTTTTCTTCAGAGTAGGGCCGGGGGCGAAGCTATTTTCCACCAAATGTTGGATGGCCTCAGGCCCGGGTATGTAGCATTCCTATTTCACCCTACTATCTTGTGCTCATTCATCGAAAATAGTCGTGGGGACCCTCGCGTGCGTAACTCGCGTCTCCAGACACAGATTAATGCATG
The DNA here is from genome assembly GCA_029378375.1 of Mycena olivaceomarginata. Taxonomy (NCBI): domain Eukaryota; kingdom Fungi; phylum Basidiomycota; class Agaricomycetes; order Agaricales; family Mycenaceae; genus Mycena; species Mycena olivaceomarginata. The sequence goes on from JARKIC010001600.1 coordinate 29,189, forward strand.
GGCAGTGCAACTGCCTTTGCTTGTCGATGCGTACCTCGAATACCGCTACGAAGGTCCAGCACCCGTTGATAAGAACACGAGCTGGGTACTGGAGATCATATCATTGTCAGGTAAGTCTTTTTTTTTCGTTAATCGAAATCTTCATTAATTTATTACTGTGGTATAGAGAAGGGCCTCAAGACATTTTCCCATCCCCCAGGGACTTCGCGCGCGAACGCGGCCTTGATCAAGCACGGCTATATTGGCGCATCACCCGAGCAGCCCGTGCTCGCGTTCCCCCTCCACTTATTCGAGGTTTATCGCCAGCAGCATCGGGTCTGCCCCTGATATAGTATGGAGGCACTCGCAAGGACTCTGCAGCATCTGCACCTGGTAGGCTTTCTTCTTTCTCTGCAATAGCTGCCAGCTAAGACCTAATCAGGTCCCGCGCCGATCTTACCTGAGTGAGCAGCTCAGCTCTGCTTACGACGCATATCTGGCCATCATGCATGAAGTTGATGCGCGCATCGACGCTGCCATGGGCCGAACTGGGGACTGGCATTCATAGAATGTCTGCCCCCCGTGCTTTTACAAGACGGATGGCGAGCCCCATCTCAAATATAAATTCCTTGGCACAATGGACGGGAATAATTCCCTTAAGCTCGTTGATACTCCATTTCGTCCCGGACTCCGCCCCGACAACCGCCAATCAACATCTCCGCGCTGGATCACACCCGAACAAGTGGATGTTTACAAGGACGAAGTCGCTGAAACGGCGCACTTCTTATATGACTAGGAATAGCTAATTGATAGGTATTGCGAACAACACCCAAACAACCAACCACAACCAATCTACCTCCAAAGATCCAAGTGCTTCTCTTTGTGAGTTCGGGTCCGGGCCGTAGTATGCGACCAGCAGGCTTGAACAAACACAAGTTTGATTTATAGGCTTCTAACAACACACTCTACAACGTACTAGCAATATGCAACCGCCAACAACAACACTGCTAGGAACCTAGGGATGGTCCGGGGGGTGTGTTTTATATGGGGGGTGGATACAAGGTGGCTGGACGGTTAGGTCGAGAACACCAGGGCAGAGTATGTAGGTTTGTGAAATCCTCGCTAAGGGCGCACCCGAAGACTACTGAGGCTAACAACAAGGGACTTCAATCCTCAAACGGCAAGGCAAGTTGGGGGCGTCCCAGAAGAGTCCTTGTACCGTCGACCTATTCCTTAACCAAGAACAGGAACCTTTCCGCTTTTATCGGCACTAGCTCACTACAAGCGTCCAGCTAGCGACCCAACACACTACGACAGAGCTTACGTCTATATCGGGGTGAAGGCGAAGTAACTGACAAGTTATAGCCAAACTAGAGGTGGGGGCACCTAGTCCGTCTTCTTCTTAGTGGGCTCAAGCCAACACACAATCCACCTAGCAAGCGATCCAACACACTACGGCAGAGCTTCCGTCTTGTCGGGGTGAAGGCAAAGTCACTAGCGCAAACTGCAGCTGGGTCTCAAAGAGAACACCCTTATTTTATATGTGGAGGTCTAGGACCAACAACACGAAATCCTCAACTTAGTCACTCGATGTTTCCAGAGTCCACAGTCTACTGATTCCAATATAAAGACTACTACAAGTGAAGTTCGGTATCAACCTCCACTAGCAGCCTGAGTCCACTAGCACCAGCTTCGTCCAAAGTCTGGGGCGTAATGTTCTTAGACCCTAGTCTGCTCTGCGCTCCCTTTTATACTACTAGGTTCCAGATACATGTGAAAAGCGAGCTGAATAATACAATAAGCAATATTAGATAAAGAGAAATACGGTCAGCCAATGAGACGACTGCCGTTTGGTTTTGGGACAGGTTTGGTATACGCCAGGTCAGCCTCGCTGACCGGCTAGTGTTCAACCGTGGGTATATCAACTGATCCTCAGCCCTCCGTCTATGCCGAGCACCACTTCCGGACCAACCGGCGAAGTAACCGGTGGTCTAGGTCATCTCTACTCTGTCAGAGCGTCGATCTATTACATCTAGGCGACGCAGCGTTGCGACCGACATCAAATGGTCATAGATCGTTTGTCAGGACGTCGATCAACCCTCCGGTCATCGGTACAGGCTGTACGATCGTCCCTAGCTCCGTTCCAATAGCCTGCTTGCTATTCCGTTCGTCCTAGCTGCCCAGATTGGGCCCTAGTCCCGTGTTGTCTCATCTCTGGTGTCGTGTTATGTCTTTGTCAAAGCCCTAGCCGGTCGCTAGTCGGTTCATTCCGCCTATCGCCGTCCTAGTCGCTTATCTAGAGATTAGATAGTACCACCGGATCTCGCACCGAGCTTCCTAGCTCAAGGCGCGGCCCCTAGTTGCACCTCCATCGTAGATATCCGTCTGCTAGATCATCGCTAGCTCCCTCGCAAGCCATCTCTGGACTACTAGAGTCTCCTAGGTCATGTCTCATGAATGTATAGGCGGTGGTTTAATCCCTGGTTGTTGTACACTCGACTAGCAGCTAGCGCGTCACACTAGTGTAGCCTCGTGCTACAGTCAGCAGTTAGGGCTCGCTCTGACTCTCCTTTATATCACCTAACAAGTGGTCTGTGTACTAGCTAGGATGCTAGTAACGACAGAAGTGCTAGTTGCTTCCCGTTGTATAAATACTGGTCATAGGAAATCGCAAAAATAGCCCTAGATGCCGCGCATTTATGTTACGCCGTTTCATCGCGATAGCGCAGGCTAAGGTATGCAACATAAACATTTTCAACACTATCTTAGCACTCACCGGTGATTTCCAGAGGAGAAAAAAAAACTACGGTCACGCCTGGTACTGCTCCTCCCACAACCACCATCCCGACCACCTCCGCTACTCCCACGACTGCCGTGGGGGTTTCCCCGTCGCTTCCTCCCATGACAGAGAACACCACTTCGGATGATGAAGATGACGACATTGCCTGGCTCAACATCAATGAGCTGGAGCCCACCGAGGTCGCGGAACTCGAAGAATGCATCAATACATGCGTGGAGCGGTGGCGCGCTGCTGCACCCGAAGCAAGAAAGAAAATGTTCGCATTCTTTGCAGTGTCAGGGATTTTTCTGTCGGTGTGCCGTCATGGCCATGTCCTTGCCATGTGTGATATGATTCGGAGCGGCGAGCTGTAAGTCCCCATTCTTCTGGAGAACATTCCCACTTACCCGACGTGTAGCATGAAGTACCCGCTTGCCATAGTCCGCCGACTCCTTGACACTTACGGCGCTGATATTGGGCTCGGCTACGATATTATGTGTGTGTTCTTCGGAACACTACGCCGCAGCTCTCTGGGTGCCCGCATCACCGCTCTCCGAATGCGCGGAGTCGTTCCATCTTTCCGCGGGCATACTCACAACCGAGAGTGCCAGCTTGGCTGGCATCCGCTCTATGTTGAAGGGATGGGAACCGAGGACTTTGAGGAGTGTGAGCGCACTTTCGCGCTGTCCAATAATTTGGCGGCTGTCACTCGGCTCGCATCCCCATTTCATCGCCACCAGCAGATCAAGGAGCACTTCAATTTCCACGACCTCGACAAACATGCGAGCTCCGGTATGTGCTTTTTAAATTAAATCTTTGTTAACGAACTGACAACAAAGAAACAGGCCGCTTCATATTCCAAAATTATCGCCAGGCCCTCGAGAAGCTAGATACAAATGCACAGCAACTCAGCGTCCTCGAAAATCGTACCAAAACCAGCGCTCAAGACTATGAAGATTTCCTCTTGGCGGAACGTGCGTACTTTGAGAGCCGGAAGAAGGAACCCGAGCAAGTATCGGTGACTAGTGACTATATGGACCTCTTGCAGAAGCTACAAGATGCCGTGTGCGTCAATAAATTCTCATTACATCACGATACTGACGATCTTCAGCCAAGAATCTGCTGCCGCGAAGAAGACATACGACCAGCTTGACCACTACATCGTGAACCTTGGCTGGCAGAGGGCCAAGATCGCATTGTGTCGGCGCCGGTATCAAACCACTCATAATCGCATCCTCGGAGTCTACTATTTGAAGAAGAACATGCCATCGAGGATTGGTGGACCCCAGATTCTCGACAGTACAAAGATGCCCTTCTCATGTTGGGTGAGCGCAAGTATCGACGCGCGCTCGATCGACTTGAGTTGCTCGTTGTCAAGCGGCTCTTTGAGCTCACGAAGCTTGGGATGAGCAATATTGGTGCGTGATTCCCAACTCTTCCAGAAGCCGACTGAATGCCAAGAAAGGTTACAAAATGCGCGAGAAGCTGAGTAAGGCCTTGCGTACTAGAGCTGATGCTATCCGCACTGCTCTTGATCAGTACAATGCCGCCGCCGCTCAACTCAACCCTCCCCGTGAATGCCTCACCTGGCTTTCAGTGATCGACACTGTGTCACTCGCCGAGTTCGATCTCCTCCGTGATACCCGCACTGACATTTGTAGTGTTGCGTGGGCTAACCCGGTTAACCGCGAAGCTATGGTTCTTTACTTCGGCATCAAGCGCGCAAAGGAAGAAGTCTTACGGCTCAACGTGGAGATGCGTCGTCTCATCACGTTCATGGCCGATGACCACATCGACTTGATCCGTGCCATTCGCGCCCATATCACATATCATTGTGAATCCCCACCTCGCACACGAACTCTCTCAGCACTGGACTCACCGGGACCGCATTCACGCATCCATTGCTCCCCACCTCCGCAAAACAAGTCGACTACGTGGGTTCTCGGGGTCAATCTTTCCTGGGCTGCGAACTGGGCGGGATCCTATACTTAACGAGACAGTGCCCTTACCCAACTGGGCTGCTCAAGAGCTTGGTATCATGCAGCAGGTCTTCGAGGTCGAGGAACCTCCACAGGCTCAGCCTCGCATCGTAATGTCGACACAAGAATCAGATGACGAGGATGGGTGGGCTGCAGGGACCTCGGGTGCCGAAGATTTGGTTGTTACTTTGATGGAGAGGTTAAATACACTTGATACCAACGAATAAATAACGGTGATACATTTTCGGTGTAGGCGGCTAAGATTTGAGAACAAGCGCTCAAATTAGCGCCTTAATTCCATTGGTGCGGGCTGTGCGGTCGGTTGTCGGAAGTTTCCGAGCTGAACAAAACTTGAACGCTGAGAGCGCCGCTCATGTTGAGTTAGCTGATAGACAGTATCAATCGACCTCTAGCTTCGGTGTATATTCTATATCTGAGTTATAGCAAAAACGGGTAAGCGTGCATTTTCGTGTGAAGCATTCAATTCAAACTCCTGCCAAATTTAGTCTCTCAACCTGAACTCCGTTATACCAAACCGCAGGAGACCCCCAAAAATGCGTAAAAATGCTCATGGGGCAGACCTAGTCAGTAGGAACAACATTTGATAAAATTACAGCGTTAGATAAAGATGATGCTGAGATTTATGTCCTGAACCACGAAGCACGACACTTGAACGTACTTTACATACGAGAACTTACTTCAACTTGAACAGATTTTTGATCTCTCTTGAGCATAAGAGCTCATTTTCCTCAATGACCCCAATTCAAACGATATAATCCTAGTCTAGGATGTGTTCTCTACCTTCTCAAACCCGGAAGACTGGAGTACTTTGTAGACCCCCGGAAAAACCCCAAATACATCAAAAAAAAGTTGAAATTTAATGACTGCTCATTTTGGGATATGTTGTTACATTGGTCTAGACGATCTCAAATCCTAGCTCCCAGCTCTGTGCGGTTGAAAATCACGCTAGAATAAGCACATATATGTTTAGATACTGAACAGCAGTTCAGCCTCACTGCAGTCATTAACTGTTCTGAAACATTCCAAATGACGTCCAATACAGCCTCAATTATGAACGGAGCCACACCCAACACTCCAGAAATGTTGAGTGAACGACCGGACATTCAAATTCAAAATAACCTTACCTCAATGAATACTCGGTGAGTAAATTCGATTTAGGTACCAAACCTTCACAGACTGTTCGAAGAGATGAAATATCCAGTCATGGGAGGTTTCCAGGCTATGGGACACTTTGCGAGAGCACCAGCACATGGATTTCGTTTGAGCTAGGGGCTAAGTGCCGAATTGATCGTGATCAATCTTGGAGATCTTGCCCGATGTGGAAAAATCTGGTTCTCCCACCACCATGTCTCGTTCTTCTCGCCCACGTTTCGACTGGGGCATCGCTGGGATCAGTATACCCATACCCTATAGCAGGGATGGACAGCCCCCTGGCCCTATTCCTCAAGAGTGGGACCGACTGTTTCTGTCTCTGCTTGGCGCCTACGACCTTCGGCACAAACTTGGAGTTCTTCGTCAGAGCTGGGAATTTTCATGTGGTACCAGTGCAATTTCGAGGCCGCTGACCTTGCGTGGCTAGCGACGGGTGCTAGTACAGACAATAAGCACAAACTCGACCGCAACGATACCTTCTTCCCCGAATTGGTGGCTCTGCGCGATTCGCTTCCCCTCGCAAAAAACGGGGGCGGAGAAATGCGCCGAGAGTTTGAAAAGAAGTTCAAGAGAGTTATTTGGGATCTCGTGCAGTTCTATTTTTATTTTTCTTCTCATCTCATACGCTAAATAAACGACTTTTGGTTATTTAGGTCACTATATGGGACCGTGCGTTCGGTGGAACGACCCTCCTCCTCCATGCTGATGGGGCCACACCACCGGGCATGCCAGTTCAGCCCGAGTACCTGAAGGCCTACGGGTACCTTCCGCCTCAGTTTGTGGGGGATGAGGCAGACACCCATGCCGCTCTCGCACACATTGCGCAGCTCTTCATTGAGCACATCAGCACCCGCACGGTGGACCGTTTCATGGAGGCTGGCCGGAACCATGGATGGGTGTTCACCCAGACCGGTCGCCGCCATACACCATTCCACCCGACACGACTCATCCCCATCCCCACCGGGACCGAGTACTTGTTTTGCGGCCGCCCAATGGGTTCATTGACTATGGTACAGCCGGCTACAACACCTGTTTTGTCAAGCCCTGCCTCTGCATGTGGCCGCACCACCCTACGATGACGACGAGTTTGGAGAGTTCTTCGCGGATGATGTGGACGAGGCACCAATGGAGTTCACTGATATGCAGGGTCGCGTCTATGAGCTCGAACTGCAGCTCGCAGAAGAACACAGTGCCCGTGAGCAGCTCGAGGCGCAACTCGAGACACAGGCCGAGCAGATGGCGGCGCTATACCGCCAGATTGAGGGTTTGCAGCGCCAGTAATGGTAAGTTTTACTCGTAAATGATCCTTGAGGTACTCATAAATTCCTCTCAGCCCGTGCGACACCAGTACCGACCCCGACCCCATCCCGAGTACAGGCACCATCCACGCCGTCTCGTACCTCGCATGGCGCTCTGTCCGTGCGCACACGCACGACAACGTCGATAACATCCCCGTCCCCTTCTCGTCACAGCAGCACTCTGATGCCTGAAGACATCGGTAAGGAGACGGCTGCCTTCCTCCGTGACTACCGGCTGGAGTCCCTCCAGAGCCAAATTGCCACCATTGTTCGTCTGCTGCCTGCGGTCCGGTATCACGAGGAGGTCAGCTGGTATACAGATGCCGCCCGACCTGCGGCCGAGACTTCTCCTCGCAATGGGGAACGACGCGAGCAATCTGTAAACTTGCCTACCCCTTGGCGGAATTCATAACGTACATTTATCTTGTCCTCGCGTGCAATTTATTCTCGCTTTTTTTTCATGCGCTGGCGTTTGCCAGTGAGAATCTAAACAGAATACTTAAAACATGTGAAGATGTCTTGTTTTTCTCTCTCTTTCTTCAATCTGGCGAGTCGTACAGCGGATAATGCCCACTTCCTACACTACCATCGCTGCTGCCAGTCACCGGCATGTTCGTAATACAGCCCCAAACCCCAGTGTACCTCTATCGACAGAAGAGCAAACCAGAAAACGTGAGGAACGAGAGGAACGACGCGACCAACAGGACCAGGCTGTGTTGGAGTGGGTTAGTGAGACGTTTGCCAAGGCTGACTGAGCTCGCCACGCGCTTCAAACGCACCCAGCGCTATTTCCTCGATGTGTTATTCCAGGGCGGTGCGCATATGATAAACCACCAAGATGAGGTCAACCCCTACAATGCGTGGAAAACCGTGAAGGCTGCAGAGAGCCGCGAGGGTAAGCATGTTCTCGTTCGCATTTTCGATGCTGATTTGTTTTTTTTTGATCAGCTGGAGAAGAACTCACCCCGGAACAGTTTCACGAGCGATACATCGACGAATACCGCAGCCTTACCGAGGAGGAAAAGAAGGTTCTGAAAGATGGCCACACGAATTGTCCGAGATCGTGTAGTCAAGGTCCGCCATGACACACCTCGCGGCCGTATTCAAGACTTGTCCAATATTGTACGGAATATGCAGATGCTTGTGAGTACCTGGCTTTTTACGGGCAGTTCTGCGACTGAATCATGCCTTAGCTCGTTGGCCTTAATAGTCGTGTCGGCGCAGAGGGTTTCTTTTGCATCGTACGGAACAACACCGATTTCCACATCAAACCTCAGTGGTACTTCACATCGCCCGAGCTAGAGGACTACATGCGCATTGCAGCGAGGAAGACTTAGAATACGGAGGAGGTGGGGAGCAAACTCGAGGCCTTTGCGATCGCGGGATGCGACTGTCATGAGTATGTAACATACTTCATTTTCATTTTCCAAATACTGACACCTACGACTAGATCTTTTGCGTACCTCAAAGCAGAAGGCAGATTACATCAAGCGACGAGATCCGCGATGAAGTGAGGCGCAAGTTACGTGCGTATCCGATATTTGACACTGCACTCATGTTGTGCTGACTGTCGATAGACGCGATCACCGGACGTGACACATGTCGAGATGCAGTATGTCAATTATGAGGAGGACATTGTCCTCGCACATGGCGTCAAGATGGTAGGATGGACGATGCCCCAATTCAAGAACCCGAGCGAGCTTAGCACGGCGCTTGCACCACTTCAAGAGCTCCTCGCCTGCGTTGAAGGCAGACACCTGCACGTTCGTCAAGCTGACGGCTCAGGAGCGCATCGACCGCGAGAAGAAGTACGAGGACGATGTTGCCGCTGGCCGCCTGCTTGCGCAAGCAGCGCGAACAGCCGTTCCGACTTTGGAAAGAAACGCAAGGCCGCGGAGGGCAGCATAGGCGAGGAAGAACCGATGGGCACGGGCACCGGAGGTATGTGACATGCACAGTTTCATGCTCAGGACACCGCTCATGCTATTCAGGCAACAACGAGAACGACAACGGCGAGGACAGTGACGACAACGACATCGCACCCCCTCCTGCGAAGCGCTCCAAGCGGGCCCCTCTAACAGAGGTGCAGCCACCACCTCGCACCGCCCCCGCTAAGAAAGGAGGTGCTACGAAGAAAAAGCCTGCCGCGGCAGCCAAGAAGACTCCCGCTGCCAAGAAGGCGGCTGCCCCCTTGCGCCGTGATGACGATGTCACCCGTGGTGTCATCGCCAAGATGCGCGCTGAGCAAGCGGCGCGTGTCAAGAGCCGCCCCATCATCATGTCGGATGATGAAACCGACCCTGAGCCCTATACCGATGCCGGCTTGGGCAGCGCCGCTGCTGCTGTTCCCGCTAATGGTACCACTGTCTCCACCAATGCTGCCACCATCCCCGCAAATACGGTTGTCGCTCCCACTGCCACGTAGTTATTCTGTACACTTGGTATCCCCAAGCACAAAATATATGTTTTTTTTTTTTCATTAATTTGAATGAGTCTTTGTTACATGTGCTCCATCTCTTGAGTGAGCGGGCGCGGCAGCGCACGAGTGGGCGGTGATGGGTGGTTTGATGGCGTGTTGAATACCAGTCACACAAGCGGGAACCGGTAACGCCTCGGGACTGATGGCGCTGATGCGCTCGGCCATGTCCGAGGGGAGTGAGCGAGCATGGCAGCGCGCTCAATGACTAGCGGGCAGCGGTGATGGGCAGTTTGATGGCATATTGTCAGTCATAGATGCGGGAACCGGTAAAATCCGGGGACTGATGCGGCTGATGCGCTCGGCGATGTCCGAGGGCCGACTCCCGGCACTCACCTGGAATTTTCAAGTCTTTTGAGGAGAGCTAGTGGAGGGTCTTCCTGGCGGGTAAGACAACGGGCTGTTTTCCCTACCGATTGGATGGCCTGTCATGATGGTGACATGCCGTCTGATGGGTTGGTATCTAGGGGCAGGTCAGGTGACATAATTCTACGACGTTTTGACAGGCAATGACAGCGGCTATATTAGCCCTCTCAATTTTCCCGTGCACAAGAGCTTTCCGATGCTTCACCACGGAGTGTTGAGCCGGGGAACCCTCAACTGCGTAGAAAACAGCGACAGACAGATTGCAAACATGAAAATTTCCGCGCATGTTAATCACCAGTTTGCCGCCGTGTTCAAATTGTATTTCGAAAACAGAGTGCTTGGGGGATTAGTAGACAGTACATGTACAATGCCTACAGAACCACTAGATTCTGACTTCTTGTAAATTTCTTGAGCTCCCCTTGAAGCACTCTGAGCTTCCCGCATTCCTTCCTTATTTGGGCTTTTTCTGCTTTTTCGCAACTTCCCCTTCTGGACTACGGTCGGAAAACCGGCACGATATGAGGGTGGGAGAGTAGTGGGCTTCGTGGCGCAGATCCATCAAATCTTTTATGCTGCACCGACACATCACTGTCCCACATGTCTGCTGGAACCCGTCACCCGTCGACGGCCGGGGACGGGTGCTCCCGTTAACGGGTCTACCCGTCCCGTACCCGTCCGTCACGAAACGATATCTCATTCGCTTGTCTGACGGGTCCCGTCCCCGTCAGACGGGACCCGTCGCCGTCGCTGACGGCGACGGGTCGGAGCCCTAGGTACGCCGTGATACCCTCAGTGTCTGCCGGGCTTGATGAGCGCAGCGGCGAGCCCCTGACCTTGGTATTTTGGGTGTGTGCAAATCAGCCCAAGATCTAAGTTCGGCGCGTTTATGACTGGCGGCACGACGAAAATGTTATACCGAGTGAATCACCCAATTTCGACTTCGCGTCCTATTTCGCCTGCATGTGCTTAATCCCGGCAAAGAACTCGTGGAAGACCTCCTCATTCACTCCTTCCGGTATCTCTTGCTTCCCGCGCGACTGCGCATCCCTGCAGGCGAGACTCTCGGCGAGCTCATACGTGCGAAAGCCCCTTCATCCCCGACGGTACGCCCCACCGCGCAAACGCAACTACCTGTGACGATGTCTCCTCTACAATCTTGAATTGTTGGTCTGTGGGATCCTCAAAGCGACGCACAAAGCGGACAAGTGTCCATGCGCGCATCAATTCGCGTGTCGGCGGCCGGAACCTCCACGCGAACGCGGTCTCGGTGAACGCGTCCAGGTAGCATTCGACTAGTTGCGGAACATCGGCGGGGGGTGCATCGAGAGATGGTGAAGCGAGAGACGAGAGACGTAGCGCGGGCGAAGGGGAGTGTCATAGTGGTTTCCGTCAAGGTTCGTTCGCGACAGTCCGACGGACGGTGAGTCATCTTCGGAACTTTTGGCCGGATCTGGCCGTCGAATCAATGGCGTATGATGCCAAGTTCGATACTCTTGAAATCGCCTACCAGACTGTTCGACGGGGTCGTACAGCAAATGCAAATGCGGACGCAGAGTTCGGATTCAGATTCAGAACCGGACAAAGTTGGACAGACGCGGAAGACGTGGGTTCGAGGCAGACGTAGGCATAGACACCGGGAATACATTGGTTTGAAGGTAGTCTCCCCTAGGCAGACACTTGAACAAAATTTGAGCTCGTACCTCGCTTGTTGAAGTCTGCTGTTTACTGCGGATCACTGACGGATGCAGGGATGCTCATGTGCGGGTGTACGTGGAAGTTCAATCTGCCTCTATGTAGAACTTACACTCCCGTCTCGTAAGTAGGCAGTCATTCTTGAACCAAAACCACACCTGATATGTTCAACTACGCGGAACTAAAATGACGCTGTTCTTACTCGAGCAAACGGTCGAATGTACACTGTAAGGAGGTTGGGAAGATACCATATGGGGAAAATGAATAGCTAAAAGCAGGTCGCAAGCAAGAAACGATCCGTACGTGATAGCCTTTGCACCTGACGCGCGGAGGCTCGGCAACTCTCAAGCTACAAAGTCTTTCCCGCAATCCATCGCTTAACCATCTCGAGCGACTCTTTCGGTTTATCATACGGCACCTGGAAACATTAGGCATCCAATTGGCCGACAGGTAAGCTGGAACCCACCATATGTCCAGCACCATCCACCGTGGCGAACGTGAAGGCCCTCGTACTCCTTGTCCGTCCCGCGCGCTTGCCATCGACGGTCCACTCCCTCAGCGGCTGAGCAGCGAACTCCGCATGCCCGCTCCATTCCAGCGCTAGCGTCCACGCCTCATTCCCGATCCAGTTGCACACCCAATCGTACGAGCCGACGTAGACAAGCACCCGGATGTCGCGCTCCAGAAGGGCCGCGACGTACTCCGTGGAGCCGTGGAGGAGGTCGTTCTGCAGGCGCCCGAACGCGAGAGCCACGGTGCTCGAACACGACTCGTATTGTGTCACGTCAACTCCGATGTTGAGCTGCACGTCTTTGCGGTTAAGGAACTTGAGGATCTCTCTACACAGTGTTTGCAAGAGACAGATTTAACGGTTGTTCAACGCACTCACTCCATAACAGTATAACAATGGTTATTACCCTCGCATTTTTTCGAAAGATCGTAATTGTTTAGACCTGACGACGAAGTTGGATGAAGATGGTGCTGTTTCACGGGCCTAGGTTCCACGCACCCAAAGCGACGTAGGGCTCCATTAAGGACGCCTGACAGAATGCCATAGCCGTAGAACAGTTAATGAGGTCGAAGACGTCTTGGCACGATTCTTTGAGCCATTTTATGCAGCGGGGAAGCTGAAATATTGGTGAGAAAGAACAGAGTCAACCAACTGATCTCCTACCCTTGCTTTCATTTGAATACAGGTCCTGTATCACTTATTCAGAAGACACTCTCGCAGCTCGTATTATCACTCACCGGATGTCTTGGACCGGAGGAATTGATGCTGGAGTACACTGCATCTCATACCTGTGTCGGTTGAATGAACGAGCTCGAGCGGTTAGCTTTGCGCACATACCAGCCTGGCATCATGGTTGGCACATCCGTCATCCCATTTCCTGCGTTCAGCTCGTAAGTGAAATAGCTGGTGAGGTTTTGAAGCACGAAAGAATACCAATCATCACGGACGAGAGATTGATCGGCGGCATGCCAGTTTCGACGAGGTATGCATTTTGGTCGTAGACGGCAGCTGCGAAGGCGGGTAGATATCGTCCCTGTGGACAGCAAACGGTCAGATAAATCCCGCTTGATAGAAGTTGAAAGGTCATACACCGTAGGACTCCCCAGCCATATGGAAACCCCGTCCTTGAAATTTGCTAAAATGCGAGAAGAATATTGCCACGAATGCTGCGATGTCCTGAGCAGCCTCTTCCGTTGTGCTCTGCAACAGTCAAACAATTGCTCTCATCGTAATTGGGTTAAGCGCATACCACGTATTCCCCGTAGTCAGCATATGAGAACCCGACACCGATTGGCTGGTCGATGAAGAAGATATTGGCATTGGAGTTCCAAGATTCGGGATGAAAAACAGTTCCGTTCTCCGCGTTGTGAACCCGACAGGGACCTGTTTGGTGCCTCAATTAGAAAAGGGAGGGAAAAAATAAAATGAATGCTCACCGAGCTCCATAAATAAGCCGACTCCAGACGAGCACCCAGGTCCTGGCATTATAAGCTTCAGAAATATTCCGAATTGATTGTCGGCGGCAATTGCAGACCTCCGTTCGTCCAGAAGATCACATCATCCGTATCGGGGTCGTTCCTACTCTCGAAGAAGTAGAAAAAAAGGTGGCGCGCTTCGATGTCGATGTAGCCGGTGTACGCACTGCTCCAGTCAGCTTCCGAAATCAAGGTAGGGCACTACGTAGTATGAGCCACATACTTCACACCCCCATCGCAGAACTGGCTCTTCTTGAGCCGGACGCCGTAGGCCGGAAACGCGGGATGTGTAAGGGTCGTGAATGCTGACTCTGAGAGAACCTCGAGTGTTCCCACCGGCGTAAAAAGTCGAATTCTCCCGGATGTTTGTACTGGTGCTAAGGAAGGCTTGTATCGCGCCAACCAATGTCCAGCCATAGATAATGAGTACAGTGAGTGCTGCAGCTCGGAGGGCCATCTCTTAGGTCGACAGTGCGATGAGAGCAGCACGAGAGAGAGCGGCGTTATCCGGTGCGAGTTGGCCCGGGACAACCACTGGCACTGATCCGGTTTACGTATGGGTTAAAATAGAGAGATTTGTCGCAAGGCACTTGAAGGAGAAAAACAGGCGCCATATGGCTGCCCGAAATAAGTTTGAATGGAAAATTCTTATGCATATATACACTCTAGGTTACTTATAGAAAGACATTCAGGTTGCTATGACTACAGAACAAACCAAGGGGGAATCGGCACTAAAATTTCGTACGTAGGATGGGAGGGGAGCCCTGAGGTTGGCCGAAAGAAATTGTAGGGTCAGTTATGAAAGAGCTTTGGAAAGCTTCAATGCTAAATTGGTTGGAGAACAAATCAGAGTGTTCTCTGGCAATCTTTCACCCAGCTAGGGCAGTTACCCATATTTGGGTGGACATGTGCAGAAAGGATTTGTTTGAGTGGGATGCGCTCAACCAATCCTTCTTGTATTACCATTAGCCTAGATCGCAACGCCGTCCCGGAAACTTCTGATAAACACACACGGCAAACCCGGGATTCTTCGGAATTTGGTAGGAAATGATGCTCATTGAAATTCAGTGATATTTCCTTTGGCGTTTGAAGAAAATATTACTGCCGTCATTTGAATAGTCGGATTACTGAAATTCTTTCGGTTTGCTCATCAAATTCCGGTGATCTACCCACCGGACTTACGCACACCTCTTGGAATTCAGTAGGCATGGCATGTGACTCCATCATCTCACCACACAAGTTATTCTTCCACGGCATTCACCGTTTGCCCGCCTGCCGCGCATGTCAATGATCCGATGCGCACCTCACGAGATCTCATTCCCGGATGAAGTCCGTCCGCCTGTATGCCTTTTCTGCCGACTTGAAGATATTAATAGCGAAGGTACTTGAGTAGCAGTTTGGGTGAATAAAGCTCCTTTTAATGGCTGGCCGTCCCAGACGCCAAACAAGTGACCCTTATCTACGGTTTGCTGGTGAAGTAGGTGATGGATAATGACGCACGCAGTGGATGTTAGGTGGGTGAGAGCGAGCAATATGTCATGAATCGCCCGGGTTCTACTTTTTCGCGCGACGCGTCCGTATGGATACAGACGTGTCTTAGCGGCACGGGATTCTCATGACGCCACCACGTGACCTTTTCACGGTTGAAACCCAGCCTCGGATTCTAAAGCCGCAGACCCAGGGAGTCTGCGCCACAGAATACAGAAGACGTTAGGGACTAGGAACCCGTACAGACAGATTCTAGTCCCCGGATGCACCAAGGGCTGACACAGGAGAGTACACGGAGTACAGGAGTGGTTGCAAACCCGATCGGGGTTTGAACCACTGGAGACGATGACACTTAGGACTAGGAAACCCGAACATCGGGTCTCCTAGGTCCACCAATGCCACGAAAACCAACACAGAGGAGTCCAGGGGCATCAGCATTAATGCTCCTTAACGCTACGTTGCAGGAACTGATCGCGACTGACCACGATCGCTTTAATTTATTAGAAGCCTATATAAGCACGGTAGAATCTCCATGTACAGTAGATTCTACCTCGTCTAATCTCAGGCTTCTACCTTGGCTTGACATAGGCATTGTCTCCACCCTGCCCCGCTTCCCTCGCACCGTACTACGGGTTGTATCCACACCTCGGGTTTTGTACCTGAGTGGATATCACACCCTCTTCGACTCGTTCCGGGTTCCGCCTCGCATCCCGACCTACGACATACGGCCTCCTAGGGAGGACGCCGTATGACTGGTCCTACTGCTCGGGGAACACACGAGCTACTAGCGTCTATCGGGTTTCTCCTGGTTGGGGTTCTCGCCGGGTTACTCGCTGTTTAGCCGACCCAGAGGCCGTTGCTGACAGAAGGTAGAATCTCTTCTGCCAGCCCCGACAAACCGATACACGCTTGGAACGAGAAGATGGCACCCACCAATATTATGGTTGCTGGAAGCACACCTGGACAGGGTGTTGGAGAGTGGGTTGGAAACCTACTCTGGTGGGGGGGCGTACTCGCGGGAATGGCTGCGCTGTGTATCACCCTAGTATGGGCAACCCATGAGGGACGAGTCGCTCGTCCCTCGGGCGGACACAGGCGGGTTCCAAGGCGCGAGCCTCGCAACCCCTGGATGGAGAAGATCCGGCGGATGATTGAATGTGTTGGAGCCTGGTTGATGAAGATTTCGGTTCCACAGGCGGAACAGAGCCAAGGGGCAGAGAGAAGGAGAACCCGCGCCAACCCCGACGGAAGGAGCAGCTCCTCGACGTACAGAGAAGCCGCGCCCAGGCAGGGATGACAGAACGAAACCCGGCCTCAGGGAGGCTCGGCGCCCAGACAGGGGCACCAACGCGGAGCCGGATCCCACAGGGAACCCGTGTTCCTACCCACCCGACAGGGTGGAACCCGAGGTCCCCGCTCCAATCCTAACGGACAGTCTTATGTCGTCAGGATGGGCAACGCCAATAGGGCGGCGCTCTCCGTGTTCATGGATGGACTGGAAGCCGCTCAGGCTCAAGGAGAACCACCGGCTCCCCCCTACGCGTCCTCCGACGTCCCGGACCTAGTGCCGATCGAGGAACCGGAAACGGTTCTTCCCTTTGAAGAAAGCCTCAGCCCTATCGTGAGGGCCCGGTTGGAACAAGCGCGCTTGGAGATAGCGCGAAACCAACAATAAGGGAAGGAACGGCGGCGGCAATGAAGAACCTGTGGAACGGGTTATACCCATACCCTTCACTCTCGAATCTGTCTACAACTTATCAATCCTTTTGGCGAGAAAATCTTAATGAAATCTAATCTTATCACGCCGAAAAAGAGACAACACTACGCTCGCTTCCGGATTTGGAAAAAACTACAGAAAATCACAAAAACACGACTACGACGCAGCCCGACCCTTCCCTTTCCTGTCTCGCCGACGCCGCCCTAGCGTGTTGCCTGCCTGGCTAAATATAGCCGACATGAACAGCAGGGCACTCTCTACGCGTTCCTCGTCGGCCCCACTCTGGTCGGCCCAGTTGACTATTTCGTCGACAAAAGCCGTACGCGAGGAAGGAGAAAGGGCCTCCATGGGACGCAGACGGAACCCGAGGAAATGCGAGTCTGGGGCGTTGGACGACGGATCGTCCAGTGTAGATCGTGAAGAAGAAGCGTGCTGTTCCGGGGGAACAGCCGCAGGTGCGGGCTCCAGAGTGGAGTCGTAATTGCGGGGATCCACTCCGATGGGAGGGTCGGGAGAGTGCATGGGCACGTCCCCATCCGCATCCTCCGGATATCGCAAGTCCCCGTCCTCGTCGGTCACAACAATCACCTCGGGGGAAGGCGCTTCATGGTGAAGAGATGTCTTGCGCCTCTTCGAAGGCGGAGCATCCTCCTCTGAATCGGAGGAAATGACGACAACGGGGTCGGAGGTTCGGGTTGCAGCAGCAGCAGCACGACGACGCGCCTCGGCGCGCACAGTACGCTGGGCCGGGCGCAGTTCGCTGAGGAATTCTCTATAGGTATAAGAGAGACCTATGATGAGGGAATCCATCAGACGAAGGAAGGTCGGACTGAAGACTCTACGCACGCATTTGCGTTAGATCCACGGACCGGGAGTCGGGATGCAACAGCTGGAAGGAACCCGAACCTAGATGTTCCCAAAAGGCCACTCGGAAACCCTGCAACACCGTGTCGTTCCCGTCCTCATAGGCATTGGAGAACTTCGTCCAGGAACTACACGTTGCGTGCGCAGACTTACAAGGGGAGCAACACCACGGGGTCTTCCCGGGCAACCCTCGCACAATCTCTAACACGCACAAACGTCCGGTGTTGTTACAACGACGGCAAGGTGGAAATAGAGTGCGCACAACGGCTCCCTGTGGACGAAATCCCTCCAATGGAAAGGAGCGAAGGGGCTGAGAGAGGTCTTGAGTTGCGACAAAAGAAGACCGGGTGGGGAGGGTCGACGCGGTGGAAGGGGGTTCGGGATGCGGGGGACTGGGACGTCGTGCCCTATTCGCCTCGCGATCGGCTCGCGGTTCGGTGGGTGTCCGCCTACATGGTCTCTTTTGCGCTCGAGGCAGTGCGTCGGAAGACCGAGGCGTCTCCTTCCCCACGGAGGATGAGGCGGGAGTGTGGCGCCCAGGAAATCGCCCAGTGGCAGTCCTGCGTTGGCGATCTCCCGGTCCAATGCTTCGCCCACGAGGAAATACCCAGGAGATGCAAGTTCCTCTGTAGGAACCCGATGTCCGTCCGAGGATGCCAGCTCTGCGAAAAAGCTTTAACGACCAGGGGTTCCATGGGTTGCTGCAGGACTCACCGTCCAGATATTCCAGGACTCCGCTGAACGAAAACCTCATGGTAGCTCCGCGCGCCGAAGCCACGTTAGAAGAAGGGTCAGGGTGGAACCCGGACCTCACGTCGGAGCTAGAGCCCTCCCAGGGAATGAGGCGGAGTCGGGCAATACCCGTTGGAGCATCCAAGGGGTTTATTCCAGACTGGGCGTCTTCCGGAAGCGTCGAAGACGGATTGCGAGAGAAGAAGAGGCGTGCCCGTAGGCGAGTGAACTCGGCCTGGCGTTGAGCAGGGGGGAATTCCGAAAGAGTGGTCGGGAACAACTGCTCGAGGAGCTGGTTGTAATGCATGGACCACGCAACCCAGAAACCGAGACGGCTCATCCAGAACAAAGCATGTTCCATGTTGAGCTACGCACAAGGGTTTAGCTCGATCGTCTCGGGTTCTGGACCAAAGGGAGGCTCACCACAAGCTCAAAAAGCTGCTTGCAAAGGTCGGCTTCCTCGACATGGTCGTCACGAGCTCGACGATACTCGGTCATGAGGTTCTCAAAGGTTAACACCATGCGATCCAAAAGCTCGTCGAACATGGCCGGTGGCGTTACAGCCACGGAACGACGTAACCAACAAATCCGGATGGGCCACCTTGCCGGACCTCTCTCTTCGACACACCAGAACCCAAGCCACGTACATGCGAGGAAGTGCTGATGCGCAATAGCGTCCAGCGACCACTCCTGGGGATAGTCCTCGATGGTGGCTCGGAAGTCGAAGACAGGAAGAGTGGAGAGAGGGCGGAGGGGCGGAGCCAGAGCTCGATGGAGGAACTGGAGGGAAAGAAAAATGCGGCGCCCCTGCGGGTGCTGAACGAGACGTAGCGAGCCAGCATTGGAGAAGAAGGTCTGCACGACGAACGGGTTCTGGCCCGACGACACCCCGGCTACCGGAAGCTGGTCCTGGGTATGGCTCCAGCGACGCAGCATCCGAGCGCTCGTGGAAGAATCGGCGTGGAGTACGAAAATTCTCCACGCCATACCCGAGTGCGAGGCGGGTCCCATCCGCGTTGTGATGGTCCCAGTCCAACAAGAAGCGGGGAGAAGTCGATGGGTCGAGGAAAAAGCGAAATCCGAGATTCCATGCCAGGGCGACGTTTCGCAAAGAAGAGGACATGACGGCGAAAGACAAGAAACCTGAGGAGACGGAGAGAGGGACAGAACCCGAGACAGGGGCGGGGTTCTGAATAGGATCAGAACCCAGATAAGACCCCTATGTCGGGAAAAGAACCCGCACGGCCCGCGCTTAGGGGATTCTACTTTGGGAAGTAGATCAAAAGAGAAGCAGAGAGGGTCGAACCACAGAGGAGAGGGAATACCGCAACATGGGGAGTCGAGCACCGAAGACAACGGGGACGCCGGCACGACCATAATCGATAGGCAGTGACAATAAGCCCTACGACCATGGTGTGGTGTTTACAATCCGGATAACGGGACCACCACGAAGGAGAATGCTGGATATTTTGGATTGTGGGTTCCCGAACGGAGAAGACTGAAGGACGCCTTCACGGGTAATAATCGATGGGCAGTGACAATAAGCCCCACGACGCAGGAAAATTTTGAAGGATAAAACTCGCCTTGCAGGAATTATTGGGAAAATGGGGACGGGGTACCTACGGGTCGTTGAGGACAACGACCTTGAAGAGGGGGGGTGATGTCATGAATCACCTGGGTTCTACTTTTTCGCGCGACGCATCCGTATGGATACAGACGCGTCTTAGCGGCACGGGATTCTCATGACGCCACCACGTGACCTTTTCACGGTTGAAACCCAGCCTCGGATTCTAAAGCCGCAGACCCAGGGAGTCTGCGCCACAGAATACAGAAGACGTTAGGGACTAGGAACCCGTACAGACAGATTCTAGTCCCCGGATGCACCAAGGGCTGACACAGGAGAGTACACGGAGTACAGGAGTGGTTGCAAACCCGATCGGGGTTTGAACCACTGGAGACAATGACACTTAGGACTAGGAAACCCGAACGTCGGGTCTCCTAGGTCCACCAATGCCACAAAAACCAACACAGAGGAGTCCAGGAGCATCATCATTAATGCTCCTTAATGCTACGTTGCAGGAACTGATCGCGACTGACCGCGATCGCTTTAATTTATTAGAAGCCTATATAAGCACGGTAGAATCTCCATGTACAGTAGATTCTACCTCGTCTAATCTCAGGCTTCTACCTTGGCTTGACATAGGCATTGTCTCCACCCTGCCCCGCTTCCCTCGCACCGTACTACGGGTTGTATCCACACCTCGGGTTTTGTACCTGAGTGGATATCACACCCTCTTCGACTCGTTCCGGGTTCCGCCTCGCATCCCGACCTACGACATATGGCCTCCTAGGGAGGACGCCGTATGACTGGTCCTACTGCTCGGGGAACACACGAGCTACTAGCGTCTATCGGGTTTCTCCTGGTTGGGGTTCCCGCCGGGTTACTTGCTGTTTAGCCGACCCAGAGGCTGTTGCTGACACAATACGGCATGTTCAAATCATTTTATTACTCTTTGTCGGCGTGATGGCTCAGTTGGTATTCGGTCTTTGTTCTCAGTTTTTCATTGTCACGCGATCCCTAGTTCGAGTCTTGCAACTCGCATTTGATTTTGTTCTGATTCTCTTTGTTTTAGCGCGACAACAGCCGAGCTGATCATCAAAAGCCCATCGAAATCCAATGGAACCTTGCCCATTGGAATCCGACGATTCGCCAAATCATTAGTAACCGCTAGCGGCCCATTGGAATCCGACGGTCATCAAACTCATCGAATTCCGAAGACTTCCGGGATAGCCGTGTAGATTTGGGTTCATTCACTGCATTCCGAGGGGTCGTCGGCCTAATTTGGCCGGACCCCCGTCGGCCGAATTGGGCTGACGACCCCTCGGAACAGCCATGCCAACCCCTGTCGACGTCCGTAAGTCTTGAAAAAAAACTTTTTATGAGTTCCCGACGATAACTAAACGTCTATTGGACCTATGGGAACCAATGACAGCTGACAGTTTGATGCCAGGAGCCTATTTTGGTAGGCTCGAATCCAGCCTGTCTATGAAAGCAAGCTTGTCGTTAGACAGGCTGGTCGATCTGAGTTTAAATTTGGATCACAAAAGAGTTACCAAAAAAGGCTATTGGATAACTCACTTGTTTCGGCATATAATTCCGAGATTTTTCATAGGTGGAATTGCATTGCATCCCAGAGTGTATTGCGCTTTATTCGAGCGAAAATGGTTGAGTTTTGAATGTGTTAGGTGAGCATTTGTGTCTGTTGTTGCTGTTTGTGTGTGACGTCACCCCGCTCGGAACTCGGTCCGGAATAACCTTTTTTGGTAAAATTTTTGTATTGGTGATTCAAACTCAGATCGACTGGTCTGTCTATCGACAGGCTTGCCTTCATAGACAGACCAGTCACTGGTCTACTATTTTGGGAACGTGGCCGACGGCTGTCAGTCCTGTGTCAGCCGATGTCAGGCCCAGTTCGGCCGACATCAGGTCGGCAAGCAGTGCTGATCCCCGTCGGCCTTTGTCAGCCGATGTCGGCACAGCCTGCCGACGGGGCCTCGGAATGCAGTGATTGTTGTTCGGCATATCCACGGTCGATGAAGCTGATTCAAAGAGACACTGATTAGCGAAGCACTGGGCCGTTTGTGCCGATTACTTGAGCGATGAAGACCTTGATTGAGAACCTTTTGGGATGGTTTCAGAAACAATAGTTACTGGAGGGCCGTTGAAACCTTTCTCCGTCTTGAACCGAAAACTAACTCTACTTTGTACCGAGGCGACTTCAGGACGACGCTGGCGGCGGAACTTGGTTTGAAAAATTGATAGACGAAAGAAAATCCAAGTAGCCAAGCACCGGAAGGAATACTGGACCAGTGAAGCCAGTCATTTCACCCGGGCCGCCGATGTCCGAATCACCCGGCGTGTTCGGCCGATGACGTCACCGTCGCTCAACCTTTCCTCAGCCTCCCATGACGGCCCTCGCTCAGGCAATTGGCTGGCGGGGATGACCATGATCCTTCACAGGTCTGCGCTCAGGCAAGATGGCGCTAGGCACTCAGCATCGGCCGTCATACGAACTCTCTTGGGTGTTTTCGCGAAACACCGACTCGGACGGCTTGGTCTTCTGATCGAGTCTCTTGTATTGTCGTTCCATCTTGTTCTGAACTTTATTCGAGTTCAATTCCAACCCAGTCACCCGCCAACTGAGATACCTCTTTTGCGAATCTCCTATCCGAGCCACAACCGAGCCATGTCTTCCGGTGCCAGAGCTTCATTCAATTTGGCTCCGTGCGATCTTCCCGGCAACTTCTCTTCGATGGAACAAGGACCCTGCCTTATCTTATCGCTCTGACCGACGCGGACCCTGGTTCTATGCTCAACCTTTCTGCCACAAATAAAGCAGGGTGACAACCAGTGCGTCGGTGCAGCCTATCTCGCTCGTTCTGGCGGCATTGATTTTCACGCAGAATCCAGACGCAGCACTTGGATATTGTCATGCAACACAGGAGGACTTCTCTCACGGCGCCATTTGTACTGTGCTGTTTTCAGCCCGGGAATATCTACTAAATCCAAATTGCTATGCCTTTTTTCGCCCCTTCACTTCATACAAGATAGGCCTATCTGGAGATAGTAAAGCCTCCGGAGCTCGAGCTTCAGAAGTGAGTCCACGCCCATGCAAGAATCACCATACAAGCTTTTCTTTGTCGGATTTTGAATGCCCTCCTGCGGACGCTCTTCGTGGATGAGATCTTCTTTCCACGGAAAGCAAATTACAACCTTCTTACAAGCACCGTACCGTCGGGCCGTCCAGTTCTTCTCGCGGGTTGTACGCGAATGTAGTGCGGCGCGTTCAACTATTCCTGACCGTGGAACTTCGGAACACTCCCCAGGCGAAAAGAATGGTATAAAACTCTCGACGAAAGATCATCCCCGCAACTCATCCCGGACCCCTCCAGCTATGCCTTCCTCCATTACCAAAGACCGCTTCACAGCCCTCTGGCTCCACCCCGTCCCCGCCAATTCATTGCCAAAGGACTTCGCCGCCAAAATCGACGCTCTCGCGGACGCGCAGCTCGCGCTTCCCGTTGCACAGGCGAACCTTCTTAAGTACGAGCTCGTGCGTCCCCCATATAATATGTTGTACATCCGTTCTGAATTCTGAGGCTGCCTGCCGGGAATTACAGTTCATTCCAAACGATCGCCTCGACAGCCACTTCAAGGCCTTGGGATTCCCGCAGCCGCGTCCCATTGTTTTTGTCAAAGTCGAGGCCAAGGTATGGTCGATTTGAACTTCCTGATCCCTACTTACTGCTCGCATCGACAGAGTGCGGAACATTACGCAAAGGTGTTTTGTGCCTTCTTCAAGCGATATAAACCAGTCTTCTGATACCTTGATAGTTCCTCAATGACACAGAGATCGTCAAATCGATTTCTGGGGCACAGGAGTTTGTAGGGGCCTCCCTGCTCTCCGCGGAGGAGACAACCAGGCTCGACAGCACCCGTTCTGTCGCAGATGACATATCTGGCACCTGGATCGCGATCCTCAATTTATCCCAGCTCTCCGGCACTCAGCTCGAGTACAGGCCAGGGAGTATCGCGGACGCTATCTCCGCCGTGCCCATCGTCCAAAAGAATCTCATCAAGCACCAAATGGTATGTTCAACTACAAGACGCACATGTGGTATCCCGAAGCTGATTTTGATACCAGTGGCTGCAGAATGATGCCCTCGCAACGAACGTGCAGGCGCTGGGTCTAACGCCAGCGAACCCGGTCACAATTGTGATGCAGCAGGCTGTAAGTCGTAGCCATTGGTCGCCTTAATATGCAGCGGATAGCTCATCTGAACATTTCAGAGCTTGGATGCCATGATCGAGGTATTTGTCCTGTCCGGAGTGCCCGTTCGCTCTAACGATTACCCGCAGATCCTCAAAGACCCCAAAGTGAAACAACAGTTCGCCGAAGTGCAGAAAATTCTCCCTGGGGAGCAGACGAACCGTTTCTGCGTCGATGTTATTGTCAAGCTTGACAAGTGATCGAGCCAAACCCTGCGATATTCTGTGTGCGACCTGTGTATTTTGTATTCTCGGTATGCATTGAAAGTCATTATCAGCCGTTGCTCTGCATTTGGGATTTTCTCGAAAGCTGCGGCTTTTTAATTCAGTGTGAGATTAATTCTCGTGCTTTTATCTAGGCTCGGATGTCATGGAATGTGGGCGAAAGTTCAGAATCCTCCGATTTGAACCAAGTTCACTTTGAACGGCTTCCAACATGCTTCGGTCGGTAATGCCGAAATCTTTTGATCAAACCGAATCAAGTCCGATCAGTCGCCATGCCAGCTGTTAGGCATCTTCAAGCCTCTTGACCCAACCACAACTCGATGTGGACGCTCTTTTCTCGATACTGGCATTCACAGATGTATCTACCATCATCCAAGGATTGGAGAAAAACTGAGAAGCAGCAGATTTTTTGAGCCAATTACTTGAGAGTGTTTTCAAACAGCAATAGCAGCCCTTTAAAACAATTACTGCTTGTTCAACCAAGAGCGAACTCCACCTCTGACTGAAGGACTCCAGGAGAAGTTCAGCGTCAGAATTTGAAAGCTTGAACCAAAACTTGACAACTTGAAGTATGAAAAGCTGAAATTGATCGGTTCGTCGACCAAGTCCAGGAGCGTTGAAAAAATTCGGGAGAGATGTGAGTGACCTGGAGCAAAGATGACACGTTTGATCCACATAGGCAACGGAATACTGGTTGAGTGAACTGCTGGGAGTTGCTGGGATGTTGGCATTTCCCCGGCCGTCCATGTCCGAATCACGCCACGTTTTCGGCCGATGACGGTACATTTTGCCCGGTACCTTGCGTTATTATGTAACCATCACGGACGCCTGCGCAAACGAGCTCTTAGCGAGACGCGTCTCGACGCGTTTCTCACCGTATCTCATGGGTACGGTCTATCGAATCCTTTTGTGAGCCTCCCAGCGCTTTTAAATGATTTATCTGCCCTTGTATTCTTTGTTTCCAATTCAAATGGTATAGTTTCCAAATAGTTTCAAGAAAGAACGGCCAAATTGAACAAATATATCGGCGTGGTGGTTTGCTGGCCTTGTAAGTATTTCAAAAAACAACTACGACTGATTCAAGATCTTAGGAAGGGTTTAGAGGGGGAAAAAACTGTCCCCTGGTCCAGGTGCAAGCAGCCATGATCCCCAATCGGTCCGCGCTAGGCTCCTTCCAATGTCCACTCTAATTACTCTTACATATTTAATAGGGGAAGTCAGAGTACTCGATTCAGAGTTGCTTCGGATTGCGATTTAATTCTGGTTCGAGAATCGACCCGGAATTGACTGTACGAGAATCGATTTTTTGATTCGATGCTGGGGAGTTCCTCCTCCAGAGGAGGAACAGCATCAGAATCGACGATTTCCATGATGGCACAATTTGATGGCGCAGAATCGGCTCCAGAATCGGGGCGGCCACAGTCGATTTCGATTCTGCGTCGATTCTGTCTCGAGAATCGGGCTTCAATCGGTTTCAGAATCGACGCAGAATCGACGCAGAATCGAGTGCACTTCCCCTAATTGACTTCTCACCTCGTTCCGACCTTCTAGACTTCCGCTCTATAACCTGCGAACGAAACCACCCGAGAACTTGGGAACCTTCTCTGTGATTCTCGTATTCTTCGGTCGTCACCGAGTCATGGCCACCTCTCCGGGTGCCAGAGCCTTGTCATATTTATGATTTGGCCATGCGTTTCCCTACAGTTTATCTTGGCTTTAACCGACGTGGACCTTGGTTCTATGATCAACCTTTCTGCCCCGCAATAATTGGGGTGGATTCTGAAAACCTTCTGTACCATATTCTAGCTGCTAGCTGTCATTTGCGTATCGCTACTGAGATAGATCAAGTAAAACTCAACGGAGGAAATAGCGCTCCCTCACCTCGTGTGTCTGGATCACTCTCTCAGTGGTTAGGTCCCCCAACAGCCTCCGCAGTGCAAGCTCGAGAAGTGCGCCCACGCTCAGGGACGAGGAATCGTGGGTCAGGTCCGGCTCAACAAACATCCTCTTCACGTGAAGCAACCGCAACACGCTCCCCCCACAATCGTCCGCGGTATTGCGTCTATAGAATGACCACTAGACAAATATTTTTCGATTTTTTTTCAGATCCTCTCAGCCGCGTCAAGAAAGACCCTCTTGGACACGCAAAGCAAATTACAACCTTCTTA
Source organism: Mycena olivaceomarginata (assembly GCA_029378375.1). Classification (NCBI taxonomy): domain Eukaryota; kingdom Fungi; phylum Basidiomycota; class Agaricomycetes; order Agaricales; family Mycenaceae; genus Mycena; species Mycena olivaceomarginata. The sequence continues at coordinate 55,941 of JARKIC010001600.1, forward strand.
CAAGCACCGTACTGCCGGGCCGCGCCGTTCTTCTCGCGGATCGGACGCGAATGTAGTGCGGCGCGGTCAGCTATTCCTGACCGTGGAACACTCCGCAGGGGGAAAATGGTATATGTATGAAACTCTCTACGAAAGATCATCTTCAGAAGAACTCATAGACAGCCTCTCCAGCTATGCCTTCCTCCGCTACCAAAGACCGCTTCACAGCCCTCTGGCTCCATCCCGTCCCTGCCAATTCATCGCCCAAGGACTTCGCCGCCAAAATCGACGCGCTGGGGGACATGCAGCTCGCGCTTCCCATTGCGCAGGCGAATCTTCTCAAGTACGAGCTGGTGGGTTCCACCATGTTATAAATCCTTTTGGCGTAATCTGAACGTGGCCGCCGGCCACTGCATCACAGATCATCCCGAACGATCGGCTCGACAGCCACTTCAAGGCTCTGGGATTCCCGCAGCCGCGTCCCATTGTTTTCGTCAAAATTGAGACCAAGGTACGGTCGACTTGAGCTTTCTGATGTATATTGATCATCCCTCGCATTAGTAGAGCGAGGAACATTATGCAAAAGTGTGTTGCTCATTCCTTGAACAGCAGCATAGAACAGTCCTCTGATACACCACCAGTTCCTCAAAGACTCAGAGATCGTCAAATCGATCTCTGGGGCCCAGGAATTTGTTGGCGCCTCCATGATCTCCGCGGACGAGACCACCCGGATCGACAATGCTCGTTCCGCTGAACACGATATATCTGGCACTTGGATCGCGATCACCGAGGCGCCCCAGCTGACTGGTGCTCAGCTTGCGGAGAAGGCATCGGGCATCTCGGACGGTATAGCCGCCCTGCCTATCGTTCAGAAGAACCTCGTCAGACACAAAATGGTATTTTTCTACATCCCAGACACATATTTGGCTGATTTTTATACCAGTGGCTGCAAAATGATGCCCTCGCGATGGACGTGCAGGCGCTGGGAATGGCGCCGGCGAACCCGGTCGTTGTTATCATGCAGCAGGCTGTAAGTCACATCCATTCGTCGCCTACTAAACATGCAGTAGCTGACCAGAATAACTTTTCAGAGCTTGAATGCCACGATCGAGGTATCTCTTGATTTCATCCAGAGTTCCGGCTCGGTCTAACGATTCCTTATAGATCCTCAATGACCCCAAAGCAAAGCAGCAGTTCGGCGAAGTGCAGAAAATCTTCCCTGGGCAGCAGACGAACCGTTTCTGCGTCGATGTTGTGGTCAAGCTTGATAAGTGATCGAGTAAAACCTTGCGATATTCTGCGTACGATCTGTATTTTCGGTACGCTGCAGCCTTGAAAGTGATTGTGAACAGTTGTTCTGGAGCTTGCTCTGACTCAGTCTCGAAATCTGCGGCTTTTCAATTTAAGTAGTGTGAGCGGCCCGTGGATTGGCTTGCTAGGCCGTTTTAATAAAGTCCATATGGATCGAACGCTTTGGTTCGAGCTTATCGGGCGGTTGCGGAAATCGGGTCACGCTTTATGCCGAGCATCATGATCCTTGCGTGACGTGCCTCTTTCTGCTGACGTAGTCACGGTCTTGCTCGCTACCATTCGAATCTTTGTTCGGGAAATGACGCAAATTTAGCCCAAGTTCTCGGTCTGGACTCTGCAAGCATCTCCACGGACGCTGACTGCCTCCACACCCGGTCAATCTCTGCTCAGTGGGCAATGAGTCAAGCACTGCACTGTGTAGTCCTTTGCCTCAACACCACATTTAAAATACACAATTACACTAATTTCTTCCTACCCTCGTTACCGTAGAGCCTGGCTTCGTCTCCTCACCGAGCACACGATTCAAATTCGGGCTCTCAAGCATCGGATCGGGACCGACTCTGGATGTTTTGTGGTCCTCACACGACTCACTCTACGTACTTGGCTCGGCCAGTGCTGATACTAGTGGAGCACGAACTGTTCATGATTCCTCGTGCTGGCATTCATCTCCTTCAGTGTCCTGCCGAAACACCCTTTTCCATTGACCACCATGTTCTGGGATTCCATTGCAACCCGCGGACACCGGCCGTTCGCATTCATTGATCTGGCGGATACTGAGGAGTACGAATCGACCCGGTGCTATCTACTCGGCGGATTCTGTCCAATCAGATTAGGCGATGTGGCCGGCGATCCTCTTCGATACCGTGTCATCTCCAAGATGGGGCATGGTGGTTCCTCAACTGTGTGGCTGGCATGGGATCGCGTCTCAAGGTTCGCTGAACTCGTGGTGAAATGCACTTGAGCTGATGAACTCTAGTCGAAATGTCTCACTTCAAATCGTCGACACAGAGCGCTCGGCACGGGGCAACGAATTAGACATTTTGCGGAGTCTTACTGCCCATGGCTCCGGTGCTTCACATGGCCCTCTCATTATCCAGCTTCTAGACTCGTTTGAACTCACAAGTGGCAACGGCGTCCATCAGGTCTTAGTCACAGAATCAGTTGTGCCTCTTACCCAGGGTGCGCTTTCGAACCTCAACTTACAAGAGATGCTCTCCGCCAAATAGTCGAGGGTATCGCATTTATTCACAGTCAGGGCATCGCACATGGAGGTGTTTTTTGCTCCCCTGCTCTTATTATTTCTCCTGGCTCACTTGTTACTTGTTTCGAGATCTCCACCCGGGTAACTTTGGCGCTAGCGTCCCGGAGATAAATCGCTTCTCCGACCTGGATATTTGGGATCTCGATGGGTCTCCGCATATCCGTCCTCTCGTCGCCTGCTCCCCAGAACAAAATCCCAGCAACACATTTCCTCCCTACTTGTGCGACGTCATGGACCTTGGTGGATTCCTTCTGCGCCATACTCCGGATTTCACAGACCTCTATCTGTGTGCGTCCTTGATTTTGGCAGCGGTGCGTGCCGGTTCCAGTAAACTGATCTTAAGGATTCACCTGAAATTCACCCCGGCATATGTGGTTGATGGTTCGCCCCTCCCTGCTTCGAGACGCCGCTGTCCTTCGCTGCTCCAGAGATTGTGTTCCCGCGGGTCGTGCTGAAGGTGGATTCCCCTCATTTGGATTAACGCAGTGACATCCGGTCTTAGGCGATTGCGGCGAGCTAAATCAATCTGTTTCCTGCCTCGACTCAAGTGGATGAGTATCAGATGTACGAGCTAGTTAGTACGCAAGGAATGTTCCCCACTTGGTTCTTCAACCCCGAGGACCTGCCGCACTACATGGTGACGATGTGCAGCGAGGTCCCGGAAGCATGGAGGGAGTATATCGCATCGCGACCTTTACCCTTAGGTAGGGCTCCGACCCGTCGCCGTCAGCGACGGCGACGGGTCCCGTCTGACGGGGACGGGACCCGTCAGACAAGCGATGAGATATCGTTTCGTGACGGACGGGTACGGGACGGGTAGACCCGTTAACGGGAGCACCCGTCCCCGGCCGTCGACGGGTGACGGGTTCCAGCAGACATGTGTGACAGTGATGTGTCGGTGCAGCATAAAAGATTTGATGGATCTGCGCCACGAAGCCCACTACTCTCCCACCCTCATATCGTGCCGGTTTTCCGACCGTAGTCCAGAAGGGGAAGTTGCGAAAAAGCAGAAAAAGCCCAAATAAGGAAGGAATGCGGGAAGCTCAGAGTGCTTCAAGGGGAGCTCAAGAAATTTACAAGAAGTCAGAATCTAGTGGTTCTGTAGGCATTGTACATGTACTGTCTACTAATCCCCAAGCACTCTGTTTTCGAAATACAATTTGAACACGGCGGCAAACTGGTGATTAACATGCGCGGAAATTTTCATGTTTGCAATCTGTCTGTCGCTGTTTTCTACGCAGTTGAGGGTTCCCCGGCTCAACGCTCCATGGTGAAGCATCGGAAAGCTCTTGTGCACGGGAAAATTGAGAGGGCTAATATAGCCGCTGTCATTGCCTGTCAAAACGTCGTAGAATTATGTCGTTTACGTTTGGCTCGGGAGGCGCAAGAAGCAAGAGAAGGCAAAGGTGAAGGAATTTGGAGAGTCGTAGCATACCTCTGTGTGTTGAAATTATCTGATCATGTTTGCGATTCATACAGGGTGGGAAAGACTGGAGAATATCATTTTATTCAGCAACTTTCCCCGTCGACGGCCGTAACGGGTGTGACGGACGGGACCCGTCCGTCGGCCCCTCCTGGTTGAATCTCGACGGACGGGTGACCCCCGTTGGTCGAATATGACGGCCGTTTTCCAACCCGTCCCGTCGACGGGCCGTGCGGCTCGGAGCCCTACCCTTAGGTGCGTCCCATCTACTCAGATGTTTGAATATGTAGTCACGGTTCCATCAGAGTGGGAGCCCCAGAGCATGACCGAGCATTTGGAGCGTATCGAGAAGCAGCTCTTGGTTGGTGCCGCTGACGATCCGACCGGCCTCGTTAAACTTCCCCGGCATGATGGTGCTCGACCCAGCAAAGCGACCGACCGCGACGGAACTTCTCGATGACCCGTACTTCCAGCTTGGCGAGGTGGAGAATTCGGAGATACATACTGAATCGACAACCCCAGTTCCAGCCTCTGGGTCTGCCACGGACTAGCGCTTCGTGTTCGCGAATGACGATGCCTATGAGGCGAGCGAATGGTACGCACCCGGCGGTCTCTGTCCTCTACAAGCAGCAGACGTTCTGGGAAACCCTCCCCGATACCGTATCATTTCCGAACCCAGTCTCTGTCGTTCTTCGACGGTTTGGCTGGCACGGGATCGCGTCCCGAGGTTCGTTGCATTTAGAGTGGAGCACGGCGTTTTACGAATTCTAGCCAATATGTTGCTCTCAAGATTCATGAGGCGAAACGAACAGCACAGAGCCAAAAATTAAACATTTTACGACGAGTTACGGTCCCTGCGTCGCTTCCTCCAGTGAAACATCGAGTCATACAGCTCATTGATTCTATTGACCACACAAGTGCCAATGGTGTTCATCAAGTTCTCGTCGCGGAACCTGTGTGTCCTCTCTTAGATCCTCAAGGGCACTCTCAACGAGTGGACACGAGGTCCTGCGTCAAACAGTCGAAGGTCTCGCATTTATTCACAGCCATGGCGTCGTACACGGAGGCGTGTTTCCTTTCCCGCGGTCCAATCTATTTTCGTTTGGCTCACTCGACTTGTCAAGATCTCCAAGCCAGCGGTTTTGGTATATTTGTCCCCGAGATCAATAAGTACTACGACATTGCGATGTGGACGTTCCATGGACCGGGCGGTGCCGGCCCCTCGTACCGACATCCCCCGATCTAAACCCACATTCGTTTCCGCCATATCTGTCCGCGAGCATGGATTTTGCGGGGTTCATATTCAGACGGACCCAGAGGTCAGAGAACAGGCGCCGTCAGTGCGCGTTATTCGTTTTGGCAGTGGTGAGTACCGGCCTAAGCAACCCTACTGAATCCTCACTCAACGGAAGCCCACAGCTCAGGTTGTCGATGATTCGGTCGCTTCCGAGCTTCCAGACACGCCACTATTTTATGCTGTGCCAGAGCTCGTGTTTCTGCGCGTCGCGCTGAACGCCGATGCCCCTCCGTCCGTGATATTTGGTCTTTGGCCGTTACAGTGAGCTCGCCTGTTCCCTGATCGATACATCATAGTTGACTTTCCCCAACCAGTTTCACGAACTCATCACCGGCAAAAAAAAAATCTCCGACGACAACCCCGCGGACCTCCCTCATTTCATGGTGGCGCTGTGGGCGAGTTTCCTGCCGGATGGAGAGATTATCTCGATTCGCGTGTCCTACAGGTATGTTCCGGATAGCGCAATTCCAATTTGACCCAGATTCATTCTTTGGAATAATTCTTCACAGGCCGGGAGTCTGGACGCACTGTTGAACTTTGGAAGGAATTGAGGACCGGTTCGCGTCGAGCGGCGTGGATGATCCGACTGGGCTCGCCACCCTTATCCGCCGGATGATGATGGTTGATCCCGCAAGGCGTCCACGGCATCAGAGTTCCTAGACGACGCCTACTTCTTGGATGAGGCACAGGATGTGCGAAAAGAATTGTCCGAGTTCTCTGGATTTCCATGAATTATGTTGCAGTCTCGAAGCGTTGGCAGCCAGCTGTACACGAGGTCTAATATAAAGCTCCAACGTAAACACCGGGCTTTCTGTATATGAGGTCGGCGTGACCGAAGAAATTTTGGTTCAACTTTCAATATAACGAGGTACGAGTTCAGGAATATTGAAGCATCTGCCCGAGAGACGAGTTCGACTTGGAAGCCGAGCAGCCGGAATGATGGGCTTCGTGATTGATAGTCGAGCCACTATCTTTGTGGCGTTTTTGATTGACTCCGAAACCCAGGAAACAACGCTCTTCCCATGTATACCCTCTCCTTCCGCGTGGGTCATCTTCTGCTCCCTGCTCTGACAGGCCCGACCTGCGACCTCGGCCTTCTCCGCTTCTTTTACTTCTGTCGTTACCCATCAGTTTGAAGGTGCACTGTCAGGATCCCCCCACATTTACTTACGTCTGGTTTGTCCGGCTGCGCTGTGTCAATTGCGGAATCTCGCCGTGTACTTGTGCTGGGTGACGTGGACCGCGTTGGGGTTGAACTTTCTCCGAGCCGCGGCAGTGCCGCGTGCGGCCAGTTTTCACCACGGGATGACGTATTCTACTGTGCGGCTCCACGAGGCTAGCGCCCGAATGGGGTAGTGGATAAGGGATTTTCTGGATCGGCTCGGACCAAAAGAGCTTGGCAGATCCAAAAACAGTGCGATGTCCGTTTAGTCTGATGACTAGTCTCGTACCCGACCGTCATGACATCCCAGATGGGAACCCTGTCATGACGGTCTGGGCGCAAGTCAGCTCATTAGCCGTACCATCGTGCTATCAAATTTGATGCTTTTTTACCACGGTCTCTCTGCCAGCATTCAGCCTCTGCATGCATTCTCAAGGTGTACTGGACCTCAAAAAAACTAAGTTGACTCGGTATTAGGACACTGAATTGATTTGGATTTCTTGTTGGCTGCCTGCCATCGACTTTCGTTCTCTTGAGGATATTCACATGTTTACATGCCAAACAATATACTTCAATCCTCGAGTACATTCAGGTCTTTCAAAGATTCCTAGCTTATTCCTGGTGCAGAGGTGAACGAATTTGATTCGTTTTCCACCCTTTTTATAGGAAAGAGAGTCGTCGTAGGCTGAATACTGGCAGAGAGACCGTGGTAAAAAGACATCAAATATTGATAGCACGATGGTACGGCTAATGGGCTGACTTGCGCCCAGACCGTCATGACAGGGTTCCCATCTGGGATGTCATGACGGTCGGGTACGAGACTATCTGATGACCACACTACGATGTTCGAAACGTTAGTTTCAAGCTCCGAGCAAGGGCTTGCGCGTCGGCGGCCTCGATTTTATCCGAGCTCCACTGTTGGTACGCGTTTCACGCCGTATTTCCGAATTTCATTCTTGCCCGTTCTTACCACTCCTGCACAGCCCGCTCCGCAAAGCTGTGAAGATCAACCCATTTACGGACTAGGCCGGATGCGGTATCAGCACTGCATCAGCGGAGAGGATCTACCGTGGCCTACAAACACTATTTAAATAACGCGGGACCTATGATTGACACCACTCACTCCTCCCCGGAGCACTTCATCCACCCCCACAGCGCATGCCAGGGAAACACGTCCGCTTCTCGACTGAAAACACTTTCCATTCACCTCCTCCCCTGCTCAGCAGGTCCGCGTCTTCCACAAACTCGTCTCCAGGACCTTTCACCCCGCCCTCTCTTCCACATGGCAGCCTTCCAAGGCCCACTCTATATGCGCCGCGCCGCACGTATACCGACGCCTCGGCAGCGAAGTGTCGCGCACACCATCTCGTTGCATTCACGGATGGAAGCCCTCTACTCAAGTTTGACGTTTCCCTCCATCCCTCCGCGATAGCATCGCACCACAAGGGCGTGGCCTCCGCGGGCTTCCTCGAGCCCGCTGTCTATCCTCCCCAACCCACTATATCAATTACCTCACGGCACCTCCCATGGTCCATCCCCGTCTCCGCCTCAAACGGCAAATACGTCACAGTAGCGGATGTCTTCAATGCGCTGTATCGCTCCCTCCGCATCAATATTACGGCAGGGGAATACAACGCGCTGGGCACACAGAAGCTCATGCGCCGCGTGATGGAGGCGTATACCCACCGCTACACGCGTCTCAGTGGTCATCGCGGCTACACCGAGGAGAAGAAACACGGCGTGAAACGGGTGGACTTTCTGATGGGCTGCACGAAGTTCCAAGGGCTTTCTCCCACCAGCGCAGCTGATGTCTGGCGCCTGCGTATCTCTTGAATTCCACCATAATCCATAATCCTCTCCTATACCTCTATATCACGTATTGCCGTATTATCTGTGCCGTATTATCTGTATTAACACTGACTGGAATTTACCGGGGTCTTCTGGTGTCTCATAGCTACAGCCACAAGAAAAAACACATAAGGACGAGTTTCTGCCGGGCAACGTACACCTCACGTCGATACAGAAAAAAATGTCCTACCGAAAATAACAAATTTACCCTTGTGTGATATTTCTATCTTCACAAACTCACAACCCGACCGCAGTCCTGAGCGCCGTATAGTTGGGCGTGCCCAGGCCGGTGATGGGATCCCACCCGGTTGTTGCGGGGAGGCCGCTACAATACTCGTCAGCCCAAGACCCAAGCTGACAAGTGAAAGAAACAAAAAATACAGAATAACACGTACCTGGTACCACAACCGGGGTTGGTCCCAAAGACAACATCGGTCAGTGCTCCACGACCGACAGAACTGTACAGGAAAGGGTTCAGGAAGCCCAGAGTGGGCTTTCCGGCCGCTACGAGCTGAAGGAATATAATAACGATTAGAAGTTGAGTTTCCCCGTAATGCAGGAGAGAGAGCTTACCTCGTCGTTCAGGAGCGCGATGATGGAGGCGAACGTGGGGCTAGAGCAGGAGGTTCCCTCAACGGCGCCGAATTGGTTATCTCCCAAGATATATTAGTTCCTGTGGATATATGGCGGCACCCCAAATGAAGGAAAGAAGAGACACACCCAACACGATTTCAAAGTTCTCGCCCTGCGCGGAGACGTCGGGGAAGCCACGACCGCTGCGGTTGAACCTGCCGTCTGGGGGGATGGTGCCGAGGCTGTCGAAGAACTTGAGGTAGGCTGCGACGGCTTCGGTCTGGTAGTCGGGGGCGGAGAAGTAGTTCGAGAAGCCTGAAGACGCATTAGGTAGGAAAGTATGGATAGAGAAAACCAAGCACTGACCTCCAGAGGAGAAATCCGATCCGACTTCACTGATTCCGAAGAACTGGTTGATTCCGCCGGTGGAGCCGACCGAAGTGATGCTATAAAAAGAGAGCGTATCAGAGAATAGAATGGGATGGGAAAGGGAGGAATTTTACGCACAATGGGCAGCCGGCGGGGAAGGGGGCGACGAAGTCCCCGCTGCGTGCGAGTCGACGTTCAGTGAGAAATGTTCATCAAAGTCACGAATAGAGTTTGCTTACCAGCTCTGGGACTGGCCGCCCGAAACACCGCCTGCGAACCAAGTAAGCACGCAACGCGAAGACAGATTTGAACCATGGTCCCAGGACTAACCATCGCCTGAGGCGAACAGCAACGAGGTACCGAGAGCGCCCAACTGCATGTACGCGTTGCACAGGTTGCTATGTAAATAAAGGCATGCATCGTCAAAATTCGGCGCCCAGGAAGCACAGGAAAGGCACTGACATGGCAACTGGTATTGGGAGGTCAGTCTCGGACTGGAAGGCGTAGCTGGTTGTCAAGACACTGGGACGGTTGGGGTCGCTGATCAGGAGAGTGATCATGTCACTGTTTAGGAAGTGTCAGAAGCAGGGACGTGCAGAAGTGTCAACGAGACTTGCAGGAACCCGCTGGCGCCATCAGGATTATCGTCACCCGCCGAAATAAAGGTGACTGGGACACCGGTGGCGAGACCGATGGTGTACTTCAAAGTCATTTCAGTATAAAGAACGATACAAGGAGTTGTAGAAGAACTATACCTGAATATCAAGGTCCTAGGAGCGAGAAGAAAATGAGCATAAATCCGAAATGAGATGTGAACCACGAACCGCTTCGATACCGGCCTGGGATCTGTTCTGCGGGTTCGAGCCACCGTCGAGGGTCTCAAGAGCGAAGGTGGTGGACGAGTTGATATCCTTGCGGAAGCTGGCGAGGAAGGCCTGTGGCGGCAGTCAGAACCCATGAAACAACATGTGAGCCGAAATTACCGTAAGATCCTCCTGGTTCGCCCATTGCTAGAAGTAACGAGCGCAATAAATAACATATCGGAAGGAAATGGGGATGATAAACACACGTCAAGGAAGCCAGCGACGCCGAGCGTGTTGGACTTCTGAGTTGCGGGGGCGGTGGGAATGTTGTAGAGCAGCTAATCATTGGGTCAGTGGAAATAGTTGCGCCGGATGCGAAATGACCCACTTGCAGGCACGCGGGGGTCATAATCGAGGTGCATGAGTCGGGGAGATTATCCGAGCCGGGGGTGGCTCGCTTCGCACGACTGGCAACAAATTTTGGCCTTGAGTTAAGGGGAAGCGCGAAGCTGGTCGTCGGGTGGAAAAACTCGACGTGCTGTGTCAGCGGAGCGGGGAGAGAGTACTGGAGCGTGCGAATGATGGTTTTTCCGGTTTTGCTATGGGTAAAGACGGAGAATTGGGCAGAAAGGAGGTCGTTGGCCTGGGAGACAGGGATCTTGATCTCCAGCATGTCACCGGCAGGCGTAACGGGCTTGGCATCGATATTGTTGTCTGAGAGCCAGCTGGACACGGCGGCAAGAGTATCATTGGTCGGCTTGACGAATGTTGTAACCTGGAAGCGACAAGAGACGTCAGACATATTCGCTCTACAAAGTCATGGAAGTCACACCTCTTCTAGGGTCAAATGTTTCCCGTAGACTGCAGAATTATGGTCAGAGAAGACGGTATCAAGAGGCTCAGAACGCACATTCGGATGCCGGGTCGCTGACTTTGTATAGTTCAGTCTGCAGCCCAACAATGTTGTTCTGCTTTAACGCGATGCGGAGGGTGAGTTCTTGCTCTGCGGGCGCTGCGGCAGACTGGACGAATCCCTCGGCAGAAGCGGCACGCGACTCATGGACAACCGTGGTGCGAGGCGCCATGGGCTTGGCCGTTGCGAGCAGTAGGAGGGACGCGAAGAAGCTAGTGGCTAAAACCATCTTGAGGGTTGAACCGAGAGAGGTTCACAACGTATCTAGAACTATGGACCGGTATATAAACCGCCCGCTAGCCCGACGGCAAGCGGTATACTCGTGGAGACGAGTACATCGAAGCTACGGGTCGTGTGCTTCGAACACCTTGGTAGGAAAAAATAACGGGCGGGTGACAGGCTCAGAAGCATGGGAGTGGAATATGCGGCGAGTGCTGGCCATGGCGGGACGGAGAAGTCCCCAAGTATTCAGAAGATCAACTGTGTACTCGTGGGTCATTGTAGTGGCTTCTCACCGCGCCGTAACATCTGTACAGATATTGAACCGACAACAAACGAGTCCAATCTACACAATATCAAAAATAACTGCAGCGCACATCGGAGGCCAGGCTTCGTAGGTACGGCACCCATACGTTCCTTTAAGGGACCACAGCGGTTATATATTTCTATTCCTTTCCCTTCTCACGAATCTTGAGCAGATGTCGTGATTTCTGATGTTCGTATCTTGACATTCGTATGTACATGTTGTCGTTTTCCGTATCTACCGGTTCGTATTCTTCCCCAGTATCGCGCAGCTCCCCCCATTTGGACTAAGCTGTTGGCTGGGCATTCCTAGCATTTTTAGTCTCAAATTGGGAACAGAACCTGATGTTCATCATTCCTTAGTAAGTCAGCACTAAACGTCTCCATCGAGCACTAGATTGCGATGTAATCAAATACGTCTCCTGCGGGTAAAGAATGGTAATACTACCGTCATCTCAGCTCCAAAATGTAAAATACTCTAATGTAGACCTTAGCCTGACACTGCATTCCTCGCACAGCGAGAATTTTTAAGACTTGAGGCAGTCAAACACGGATATCTTTGCACTCACTTACACATTAACACCCACAGGAAGCAATACAAAAATTCTGACCGGTTTTCAAACTATTTTTGTAGGTGGAGACGAACCTCATTAGTGGACCAAATGCAAAGTGCCACTCTGCTTATGAGCCTGCAATAATTAAGGGGTGCATATTGCAGAAGCTGAACTAAAGTTGCACCAATAATTGCATGAGCTAAAAACATTGAAAACGAAATCTCTTGGCAGACAACATTGGCTTCGAGAGGCCCATGTTCATTTTATTTTCGACTTTCCCTATATACGGATACTTACTTGTTCGTCATCGGTTTCTGGTTGAACAGAGACTAGACTTTCCCGATCAGCCATTCCACATCCACTCAAAAGAAAGGACTCCTTCTTTCGCCCCACTGTCTCCACGCCTACACTCTTCCTCGAAATTCTTATACGCGACGGAGAGCGAACGCCGAGCGCCAGCAAGTAGATCGTCGTGGCTAGGGTTCCACACGGGTATCGGGTCCACCCGCGGGTTTGGACCCGAGGGTCGGCCAGGTCCGGGATCAACCCGTCCCAATACCGCAGACCCGCGTGGGTTAACCCGCGGGTATTCGGCAAACTTTATCTGAGACTCGGCCGACATTTTTCTGATGATTTGACACCGACAGCCAAGGGGCAGTCGGGATTCGAAATTTGTATATGACGTCGAAAAGTGATTTAAGGGCCTGGACCTGACCCCCCCCCCCCAAATCGGGAAGGAGTTTCTCACGAATCACGTGCTCTCACCAAACTCCCCCGCGAAACCGTTCCAGCTACTTCTGGCCCGATATTTCAGTGCCCCTGGCTATCCAGCACTCTCTGTGGCTTTCAATAAACATTCACTCGACCACTCAAACCATGTGGTATTTTTATTTTTCTTCATACACAGCGAGCGGAAATAAGAGCGAAGACCCTTGCTGACCAAGCAGTTGGAATCGGTGTACAACCACTCCCAGGCTTAGCCGAATTTCAACAGCACAAGATGTAGTTACAATCAAGCTCGACGCCGTTTTGCATTACAACACAAGTCACAGGCCCAGTTTTTTGGCAGCTTCTCTTTGAGACCGTCGGTGCACTCTCTGTGGAACTGCAATTCGTTTTTCAGGTGGAGGTTAAATTTATAAGAGTTGATTAAACAAACCCAGCGTGTCTCGCACCCTTTTTTCGAACACTCGGTGACTTTTGACATGTCGCCCTTTTCCGCTTCCGTGATCGGTTTTGCACAACCATCACAACCGCCAACATTCAGCAATGTGAGTGCACCATGAGTTCTTTTGGCAGGAACCTCAAGGGCAGATGGCGCAGGAAGCTGTGGGGTAGCAGCAGGTGATGAAGGGGTTATTTGGTGAGCGGCATCATCTGCGGTAGGGATGGATCCCTGTGATTGGCCAACCCACGCACCGCTTGGTTCTTCTTCCCTTTCGGCATGATTTGGCTGATACGCGGAGGAAGTGAAAATACTTTTCTTGTGCACGTGCGCGTGTGATCGGTCCAAATCGGTTCGGGCTTAAGCGGATGGTGAATAGAAATGATGCACAATGGTTGCAGCATCCTCTGGAGCAGTTCTGAGGCATTTTGTGAGCTATTTGAACATAAAATCTACTATAAAAAGTTTTTTAAGGACCTGGTCGGGACCCCCCCCCCTCCCCATATCCGGAATTCGGATCCCGACTGCCCCTTGCCGACAGCACTCCATGCCGCGTCGCTCCGAAGCCCAAGACATCCGGGTCGTACTTCATCTGCGCCAAAGTTGTGATGTAATCCCCACGGAACAAGGGATTGGGGGGAGCTTGCGACCCCAATTGAAATTTGATCAGGTGGGCGCCGATTTTGCATCACGTGGAAATGCACGGTGTTTGGTCATGCTTGCTAGCTGACAGATTTAGCGAGCTCCCCCTTACTACAAAGACATATTTGGCGATGGACCCGCATCCAACCCGCAAGGTCCCGCGGGTCCGTACATACCCGCGGGTGATCCGCACGGGTTTGAAGCCCGCGGGTCTGTCGGGTACGGTATTGGCGGGTCCGGGTCCGGGTTGCCTCTGGTACCTGCGGGTGGACCCGTGCGGAACCCTAGTTGTGGCAGCGCATTCTACGAAGTTGCGCTCACTGGACTGATGCTATAGACATAACACACTCACCAGGAGGTAGGGAACCGGTAAGAGACTAGAGAACCACGTAACGAGATAGCGGTAAGTGAGCCGAGTGCCATGTCACTAACCGCTATTGGACCGGCACTTGGGACACTGGCAATACGGGACATGTTCCAGGACAATCGAAACACAAAAGGCTCATTAACCAAACTCCGTGGTAATTTCTCTCGCGGTACGGCCCGATGGCTAGAACTGTGGCTTCCCGGCCGTAGTGGCATGTCGGCGAGTCGCCGTGAACCGCGTCTACAATTTTGAGGACGGACTCCATGTCGTTCATCGCCAAATTGAACGGTTCGGAGTACTCGCGGCACAAGCCAATGATCTGGTTGGTTGGTCTATGCCAGCACGCACGTTGGGACAGATGAACACCGTCAATCATCAGAGTGTGGCCGGCACGGGGAAGGGTGGAGTTGGGAGATGCTGCACCGAAGAACGTGCGGATATTGGTCCCAATTTCCTGTGGTTTCGGTGCGGCAATGCTGGGAAGGACAGAGTGGGTTCGATGCGCGAACCGTGGACGCAGAGGGCAATCCCAGGCCCTTGGAGAGCGCGTATACCCCCTTCCGACCAGCAAATCGTTTCATGCATCGCATGAGTTTTTTCTCGGTGTCGGTGAAATCCTTGGGGCGGTAGCCACCCGGGCTCAATGCGTTGGCCGCGTCGTTGATACATTTAATCATCTTCTTTGGACCGACGCGCTGCTTTGCGGCGACACGCATGAGAGTACTGAGGCGAGGAATGTCGCAGGTGGAGAGCACCATGATGAGCCGCTTCTGACCACCCATGCGCGAGGTGCTACGTGCTGCTTTCTTCGTCATCGTTAACATCTAAACGGGATTTATCAGCGCCGAAATTCAACAGAAGGAATTGTAATCCGCGCGGAGGCATACCTTCAGATGCTGTTCGTTTTTATCTGCTGTAGCGGCGCGCCAACCATGAATGAGTTGTTTTTGGTTCAAATACCCGCACGGCGTATGCGACGGAGCCGACTCTGCCCGAGTTTCCAAAGTTGCGAGAGTCTGTCCAACTTTCACGGCACGGCATGACGCGCACTCGGGCTGAGCCATCCCAGCGGACCCGGTGCAGGCCAACGACCTGACCCAGAGCCGCGTACAATCACCCTCACCGGTGAAGTGGTCCAGCCGATAGGGAAGATTCATGCGGCTCAGGTGAACTCCCTACAGATAGGTATCCAAACCGGCCCAATCCAAAAGGAAGCCGGGGCACTCGGCGGGCAATGGCGCCACATCCTCGAGTTCCAAGGGCTCATATACAGGAGCGTAGGTGTCGGCTGGGGCGGACGACGATCTATGACTGCAATTCGGTGATCTTGACCTTGAAATTGAACATGCGCAGCGCTGGGAATGTGCGAGCTCCCGTCCGCGAAGGAAGACGGAATTCAACGCATTCATGCGCTGCCCGGGAGCTTCAAGGGAAAGGGTGGGGAGGGAGGGTCCGGAGGCCGACAGTTGAGGTTGAAACTTGTCAAGTCAGCAGCAGCAGCAGCTCTTTCCTTCACCTGGTCATTCTTCACCTTTTGGGTGTTACACGGGCGCGACTCTCGATGCACCTGCTAGCATTTGACCAGGATCTCACAGAGATCACAGGCGACCATCCTGTACCGGTCGCTTGGAGGAAAGGAGGACGGAGTTGACATAGTCTCTCGCAGCCAGACACTTCAATATAAATTTAAACTCGTACCTCGTTATATTGAAGTCTGTTATTAAGCGCGGGGGTCCGATCAGGGTAAAACCTTGTTACATAATCTGCACAGCCACGCCCACGCTTTTCGATGTTTTGTGCCTACAGAATCATTATTCTAACTGATTTTTTGCATAGATACACCAATTGAAGTCCTCTGAATGTTTCTACATGGTCAAAAAAAATATACCATGCAGAATGGAAGTGGTAGAAGTGAGCAAATATCCTACATGATTGCGCGCTCTGTGAAAGAATGAACCTTAAACAGTTCTCTAAAAAGCCAAATAAAATTCAGAAGGTGTCTGAACGGCAACTTAGTCCTTCTGAGTTGTTCAAGTGTGCAGAACATGCTCAAGGCGGACGTGGTTAGAGGTTCGAGATGAGGTGGCTGTGCACATTATGTAACAAGCTCTTACCCTGATCGGACCCCGCCGCTTAACAACAGACTAGAGTTGACATATTCAATGTTGGAATGGGGGTGGTGGATGCGGGTGGCCTGGGGGCGGAAAAGAGAGACTCAAGCGCGGCGAGGGAATCGTGCTGGTACAGGTGTGTCGGTTGTTGCGAAATTGGTGTCCCAGAGCGTAGGCAAAGGGGTTGGGCGAGTCCAAGTTGCCGCCAGACGTGAACTCAGACACGAAGTCTAATCCAAAGCCTGACGCGAAGTCAGGTGCATAGGTGTACGGTAAGAGTGGGGGAGAGTCGAAGATAGGGGGAGGACTTGAAGGGGGTAAGTCGTCTTCGATTCCCATGTCAGAATGGACGTGACGACAGTAGAAGGCAGGACGCGTTGTGTACGCGTGTTAACATTGATCGACAGGCGGATCAAGTCCTCCAATATTCGGCAGTCCAAGCTCCTCAACCACAAACTTTGGCGGTGAAAATAGGTGGACATTAACATTCAGTATGGCGAACTACATACAATCTGTGTCTGAGGACGAGTTAACCATTCTTTAACGATATCCTACGAAACCTGTGCAAAATCCCCATATATCCTCGCTGCTTCTTTCTTTCTCTCGTTTTCTGCCATAATTATCCCCTTTTGTCCGACAGCAATATCCACGGTATACACATCCCATGACCCACTACGCACTGCGCCATTCGACTTTCGAAATCTTCCGCAGTTGTGCACTGTATGCCAACTGTATGCTTCGTCCCTCTGCGCACTCCTTTTTTGTCTTCATTGCGCCTTGAACCCGCTACGAAACTCTCAAGCTCTCCGGCGCAGCCTTCCTCTCAATTAATTATCTGTTCTCTCAAGATTCTCTATGGCTTTCATTTGGATGTGTTTGCATCATCTCCTTTAAGTTTATCTCCTTTCCGCTTCTCTCACCGCCGACTTTCTGCCTTTCACACATGGGGCGGTACCTTCTGCGATGACAGAACACCGTTTTGGACGGTCTCTGGAATGCGATCTGTCAACTTCAAGATGGCCGAAGCTGACGAAACCTTGCCGTGGTGCTTTGCGTGGGGTACACGCCCGAATTCTTGAACTGCAATCTCCGGAAATGAATGGGTGGCTTGGTGTTTCAGCCGTATCTTGTGGTTCAACAGGCTTCAAGTGCTGTTGAAAATCTCCCCATTCAGAATATTCCTCCTAGCTCGGCATAGCACTTGTGTAATACGGCACCTTCTTCGAGCTGCGGCCACGTATAGTGATGTTCTGGTTTGGTTTGGTTTCTAAACCGTGGTTTTGGTTTGGTTTCAGCTGGTTTTGGTTCCAGAATCCTCAAATCAGTTTGGTTTTGGTTTAAACCATGGTTTGCCCACCTTCTGCCATCAAGAGGTCTGGGCCCACATTGTAAAAGATTTTTGACTGGATGTTGCTAGAGTATTCACCTTGCAACTCTACAACCTGGTTGTTTCCCATTTGTAACTTGTGTTCATGGTTGGCCGAGTTTCGGAGCCATGAGCCGATCGGTGGACATCAGCCACATCAATCAATTCTACGGCTCAGCTAGAGCAAACTGCGATAATGCTTCGGCATATGACAGTTGAGCAGGTAAATGTATCTGTTGAGGGAGAAGAATGAACTGAATACCTGCTTTAGTCCGAACAACACATGGAAATTTTAAAAGCTGGAAACCATGGTTCAAACCATTGGTTTTGGTTTCACATGCTTCAAACCAAAACCAAAACCAGTGTAAAACCATGACCCTGGTTTGGTTTGGTTTCAACAAACCATGGTTTTGGTTTGCTGGTTTGCTGGTTTCAAACCAAACCAAGAACATCACTAGGGGCAATTGCACTGCCGAGAGACCATTTGCTTAAAGAACGGTTAATGACAAGGGGTGTCGAAAACCGTAATTCCGGAACATGACTACTCACTGGTGGGAGTCCATCAGGTGTTCGGGGTCCTGGGAAATCAGTTTTGACACGGATTTTGAGGAGGTTTCTCATATCTCACCCATTTCAGCAAATGTGACAAGATGTGCGTGCCTTCGCTACGCTCCGGCAGAGAAGGGAAAGATATGTTTTCACATTACTACACCAATATTTCAGGTTACGCCGTTGCAAGTGAATTGCAGGTGGAAATACAGTCAGGTAAAGGAAAATGATGTGCAGATTGGTTGGACGTTTCAAAGTATGACTCAATGGACCAAAAATTGAAACACAGTGGAAGAGCAGTGGTTCATTCAACTTTGAGTAAGACTGCAATTACAAACACGGGACTTACTTGTGCAAGCCACGAGTTCAAACGAGCGGGGGCATCTAGCGCAGATCAGAAGCTGGTATACAGACACAGAGGAGCAAAGCATACCTCTTCATTGTCATCGTCGTTAGCCTGACGGACTCGAGGGAGGGGACCTATGAATTGATGAGCAAACAATGCGGTTGCATCAAGATGTGTCTCGGGGATCCTGAACATGGTGTAACCCTGGATGTAATAATGGTAAGACTTGAGAGTGCATGGTGAGAACAATAACTCACCGAACTACGACACTGTATTTCCTAAACTGTTGCATTCACGAGGACCTCGGACGTGCTCGGGCCGGAATGGAGGCCTGCGACACTTCTATGATGTCACCTGCCTTTTCTGGCGTTTGTCGGTGCTCTAGGAGCCTCTCCTTACCTCCGCCTGCTCCCTCACTGGCCCCTGCCATTGAATTTCCGCTTCTGTTGTGCACCCTATATTATTGTGTTTAAGCTATGCCTTGCTGCAACTATCTTCCACTTGAACTGGCCAACCGAAGCTGATGTCAGCACCTCCAGAAATTTTCCACCTGCCCCTGTATGCTATATTCCATACTTGTACGAGACGGTAAGTATGTCGCCGGTATCCAGATTATGTACAGAATCCCACCACAGCCTGCATTTAACCTATATATCGTGGTTTGTGGGGGTATCAGTGCCTCCGATACTTGTTAATATACCTCTGTTGCCCGACAGAATTTATCCTTCATTCAATATTACTTGTATACTTAGGATTCTCCACCCAATTCATTTGCATGTATTTGCCCTCATCCCCATCGAAACTGACCCATTTCGCCTCTCTGCCCTGGTGCTGTAAATCTTACGGCTTTTGGGAGTACCATTCCCACCAAATTCCCGTTTTAACCACACTGCTATTAATCTATTGGCTCCCAGCTCGCGTGCTGCTCTTGCATCAGGACTACAGCTGGATTAAACTGGACTGCCGTTGAACAGCATCACACAGGCTGTAGCAGAACATTTCCTAAAATTTGTCCCTTCTGTCCACAGCTCACTTATCTGATCTTAATGCCCCTACCATGCCTCTTAACGACACATTGGGTGTACTACAAGGACATCCCATTCTTTCTGTATAAACGGAGCCGTTTGCTCCCAGAACCCAGCAGGTTTCATCCACGCTTTCATTTTTTCCTCCTTTGCTCCCTCAATGTTGTCCTCTCTAAACCCAATCGTACCGGCTTGATACTGGATCAATTGTGGCGGGAGGTCTGCTGCTGTGAATGCTTCAATTTTAACTGTTCTTGCCTCTGGCTGTGCAGGATTCAATATTTATCCTTTCCTTATCCAAATCCATGGCCTTTCTTCAGAGCTCCTGGCTTTATAGCATTGACTGGGAGCCGCTGTCCTTTTCGTCTCAGTTTCAATACCTCGAAATGTCTGTAGGTGCCCAATTCAACCCATATTATTTCCTTTCCACAGCCTAAAACCACCGGTCAACAGTTGTTTCTCTCGGATTCTGGCACCACTCTCGCACCGGTCTGGGGTATCGATTTCCAGGTCGCCTTCTAAACACATCTCATGTATTTTTGATCAGGGATTTGCCACGTCCCGCCCTCAAGGGTGAGTTCTTGGTGCCAACTATTCCGCAGAGGATGAAGTACCTCAACTGGTTCCATGTCTATGCAAAAGACTCCACTTGTCTGTCAGCCCGCATGGCAGTTCTCGTTGACGAACACAAGGCAAGAGCTTTTCATGTGGTGTAGAGTGCAATATCTATATTCTGACTACCAAACAGGTGAAATTGGACGACATCCTACATGGATCCGGTACACTACTGACTCTCTTTATGACATTTTTGAACCTATCTTTGTCTCGGCAGCTAGAGTATTTGTGCCAGTAAAACTGTTCTCATTTATTTACCACTAGAAGTACCTCACAAAATCTTCCCTCTCCCCCAGCATCCTCCCACCATGAAAGAGTAGGTGATTTTGGTGGATATGCCAACTTCTAATACCACTTCTATCTCACCACACAAATGTTTCAAAATGCACTTACTTTGACTTCTAAATCCCCAATCTGCCTGTTCCAGAACATCGGAAATACCTTAAAAAGTGGTCAAATTGGAAAATTGAACTTGTGAGGTGATTCCCTGTGTCGCCTGCTGTATTTTGTAGAAAGAATCTTAAGAACATCATCAGTGTTCCTGAGTTACACCCCTTTTTCCCAAAACCTGTGTTTCTGCCCATTTCCATGCCATTGTTTCCTCATTCCTCATAATTTCATCTAAATTCGTCTTTTCTCACCCGAAAAAATCGCAGAACCACCTATACACCCTGTAGATCCATAAATGAGACCCCTCCAGTGCTAATATGTATCAATTTGACACCCTACAATCCCAAATACTGTACAATTTCGTTCAAATCGACAGGGGGTGTGACGCGTGACCCATTTTACCTATTTCGGCAGCCGCCGATTTTTTGCGTGACACCTCGAAAATTTCGGCATTTGAACCGGAATTTTTGCCTTTTTTGCCTTTTTATTTTATTTTTTTAGGCAATTTGGGGCCTGTGTAACCACTTGGAGGTTCGACAGAGCTCCGAGTGACGCGTGACATCGACCAAAGTTCGTGATCGACAGGGGGGTGCGTGACGCGTGACTGCCGATTTGAACGAAATTGTACAGTATCGCCCACCTTCCTATTTGGGATGCCGGAGGTTGGATGTTTGTCGCAGCATTTTCACAGGACACACTACATCACATGCCTTTGATCTGTCTACTTAGACCTTGGCCAACCTCTCCCACCACCCTACTTCTAAAACACCCCACTAGGTACTTCTAAAACCTTCTAGCACACTAGAAACCGGGCTAACCGTTCTGGATCCCAGGAGCCAGCGGTGTGTGCCCAACTTCTAATTGGGCCCTCGTGCCCACTTTTAATACCCCGCGTGCCCACTTCTAATACCCCGCACGCCCACTTCTAATACCCCCGTGCACCGACTTCTACCCCGCGCCGCTCAGTCTGCAGCCTCCTCAAACCAAGTGCAGCCTTTGTCCGCTACGCCCACCAGCGCCGCCATGGGCTTGCCCGCTCCGCTGCTCTGCCGCGCCTTTCACGCCCACGCCGCTCCCTCCCGAACAACTGCGTCCGCATCGCCCGCCCCTGCGCCCCCGCCCGCGTCCGCTCCGCCACGCCCGTCCCATCCCGCCTCGCCGCTGCCTTGACTCGGCGCCCACGCCGCTGCTGTGCCCTCTCGCCGTGCCGTGCGCCGCCCGTCCTGTCCCGTCCCACCCCACGCCGCCTCCTCCGTGCGCGCGTCCTGTCCCGTCGCCACGCTGCCGCCGCTCCCTCTTCCCGTTTCACCCCACTTCCCATACCCCACCGGCCCCTCTGCCCGCATCCACCGCTGGCGTCGACGTGCCCACTTCCCAACTTCCTCGCCCCGTGTCCGCCCATGCCCGCCCCGCCCCACGCACGTCACACACCCGCACCCACCTCGCCACTGCCCCCTGTTCCGCACGCCCGTCCCGTCCCGCCCTCCCTGCGCACCCGTTCCGCCTCATGTCCACACCGCTGCCGCACCCTCTTCCCATGCGCTGCCGCGCGCATCCCGTCCTGCCTCCACCCGCAGAGGGCGGTGGTGCCGAAGCAGACGCGGTCAGGGTGGCGAGGGATGCGCTTTTTAATGCGGTGGCACAGGTCGCGGAGCTGTGGAGTGGGGATGCGGAGGTGGGGCAGGCGCTGAGCGAGCTCTTCAAGGTGATCACGGCGCTGCCCGCGGATCTGACACTGCTGTCGCTGCCGGCGGGCCCGCTCCTGGGCGTCCTGTGTCGTGCCGCGGGGCGAAGGTGAATGGTGTATGGCTCGCGCTTGCGGCAATCCTGATCGTACAGCTGAATCCCCCGCCGCTGATTCTAGTGTTAACCCCAGCGAGGAGGCTGAGGCGTGCGTGCGCCAGGCGGCCGATGCGCTCGTCACCGCCGCGCTGGGTGTGCTGGGTGCTCCGGGTGGGATGGTCGAGGTGTGTATCGTCTCGGTTTTCAGGTCGCGTTTCGACGATCTGACGAAGATGGGAACAGAACCCGGATATCGTGCAGGAGTTTTTCGCGCGCATGGACCGCGTGGCGGCGGCGTTCTGTACGCTACCGGACGGGGCATTCGACGCGTTGATTCAGTGCGCAATCAGTGCGCTGGCGCTGCAGCAAAGGTACTCGCTCGTGGCGGCGTGCACGTTCTTGGTGTGTTTTCTCCTTCGCTCTCCCTCCCCTGACGCTGAACGACGTGCAGGGCACGCTCATCCACCGTATTGCGCTCTACGCGCCGCTCTCCACCGGGGAGCTGCAGCTCCTGCAGGCACACATGATTCGCGCCCACGGACGCGCCATCATGCGGGCGGTGCCGTGCGGGCCCGCGGGCGCGGCGCCGCGGAACGTGTCGGCGAATCTGCTGGAGCTGCCGTCGTTGCTGGTGAGCCGGGGGGACCAGCGTGCGGTGGCGGAGGCGGAGGGCGAGATGCGCGCGACCGAGACTACGAGGAACGGGGGCGGAGCGCGCGGGTGGGCCGCGATAGCGTTTTCGCAGGACTTTATCCCGTCGAGGGCAGGACACGTAAACAAGGAGAGGTTTGTAAAGACGGTGGTTAGGTGCGTTGACGCTCTGAGTTGCGGTTATGATGCCCAAGGGCTGATTTGTGCGTGGACAGCTCAATGTCGGTGAAGAAGACGAAGGAGGCAGCGACCCAGTTCATGATGGTCGCGTGGGGGATGGAGGGCTCGACGTTTGGGTACTCGAGCGCATCGTGATCTCATCTGGGGAGAAGGATATTGTATTTTCTAGCATCGGTCCATCTTTCACAGGGGAAGCTCACTGTCGAACTAATAGAATTGCGCGCAGCGCTGTATTTTTCGCTCTCCTTTGGTCAAACGTCCGCGGTCCCTGGCCAAGTCTACGATTAATTCTACTGCGTGCCATATTACCATCTATCCAACGATGATTCGTCGATCAACTGCTTTCTGTCCAGTACTGCATCCACTGCTTTACGTCGTCCCCCTTCAGCGGCTTCAGCAAGTCCAGAGTCTTACTCAATGCTTGCGCCTTTGTCGAGGAGAATTCCGTGGCTTCGGTCTCGGCGCTGATGGCTTTCGAAAAGTCAAGCAACTTGATGCCTGGCTATACAAACTCAGCAGCCGAGCAGTCGCGACAGACACCCCGACTCACCATTTCCGCAATATCCTCTGCAGTCGCCCGAGTAGAGCGAACCGTACATCGGAAAAAAGTTCACCCCCCAATTTAACAAAGCATCGCCCACCTTCGTTAACGTTGCGAGCGGGCCACCGCCGAATGCCTAGGATTTTTTCAGCCACTTTTGACTCAAGCGAACAATCTGCACGTACCACAAGATTCAATGTCTTGAGGTACGCGATATCATCTCCTCCGCAGCCGCAGTGCTCATTTAGCCTTAGAAGCGCTTCTCTCTTTCTCATCCTGTCGTGACGGCGCCGTTTCCTTGCGTGTTCTCAGCGGAACCTCTCGCTTACTCACCACCGTCTCCGCGCACCAGAAGCAAGCCTTGCCAAGACTCGATCCCCATCTACAGCGGATACGGCGACGGTCTCTGATCCTTGGACTTGCCACAATTTGTGGAGAATCCTCCCGAAGCGCGTGCGAGCGTACCACGCCACCCCTGGTAGGCCATCTTCAATGGGTGCACACTCGCCATTTATTTTGGCGCCCTCGCTCTGCCAATCTACTTTCTTTCGTTCGCCAATGATTATTCCCAAAACAAAACACGGAAGACCCCACAAAGCATTCTATGATACTGACATTGCCGTGCTCGCATTTAACGTCTAGTTTGTCCCGGCTGCGCCGTGTCGATTGCGGAGTCTCGCCGGTGCTGGGCGACGTGGACCGCGTCGGGTTTGAATTTTCTCCGAGCCGCGGCAGTGCCGCATGCGGCCAGTATTCACCACTGGATGACGTATTCTACTAGCTCCACGAGGCTAGCGCCCGGCGAATGGGGGACAGTAGGTAAGGGATTTTCTGGATCAGCTCGGACCAAAAGAGCTTGGCAGATCCAAAAGCAGTGCGATGTCCGTTTGGTGACATTACGATGTTCGAAACGTTAGTTTCAAGCTCCGAGCAAGGGCTTGCGTGTCGGCGGCCTCCATTTTATCCGGGCTCCACTGCCAGTACGCGTTTCACGCCGTTCTTCCGAATTTCCTTCTTGCCCGTTCTTACCACCCTTGCACAGCCCGCTCCGCAAAGCTGTGAAGATCAACCCATTTGCGGACTAGGGCGGAGGCGGTATCAGCACTGTATCAGCGGAGAGGATCTACCGTGACATACAAACACGGCGCGTGGTATTTAAATGACGCGGGACCCAGGATTGACACCATTCACTCCTCCCCGGAGTACTTTATCCACCCCACAGCGCATGCCAGGGAAACACGTCCGCTTCTCGACTGAAAACACTTTCCATTCGCCTCCTCCCCTGCTCAGCAGGTCCGCGTCTTCCACAAACTCGTCCTCAGGACCTTTCACCCCGCCCTCTCTTCCACATGGCAGCCTCCCAAGGCCCACTCCATATGCGCCGCGCCGCGCGTATACCGACGCCTCGGCAGCGAAGTGTCGTGCACACCATCTTGTTGCATTCACGGATGGAAGCCCTCTACTCAAGTTTGACGTTTCCGTCCATCCCTCCGCGATAGCATCGCACCACAAGGGCGTGGCATCCGCGGGCTTCCTCGAGCCCGCTGTCTATCCTCCCCAACCCACTATATCAATTACCTCACGGCACCTCCCATGGTCCATCCCCGTCTCCGCCTCAAACGGCAAATTCGTCAGGGTTGCGGATGTCTTCAATGCGCTGTATCGCTCCCTCCGCACCAATATCACGGCAGGGGAATACAACGCGCTGGGCACACAGAAGCTCATGCGCCGCGTGATGGAGGCGTATACCCATCGCTACACGCGTCTCAGTGGTCATCGCGGCTACGCCGAGGAGAAGAAACACGGCGTGAAACGGGTGGACTTTCTGATGGGCTGCACGAAGTTCCAAGGGCTTTCGCCCACCAGCGCAGCTGATGTCTGGCGCCTGCGTATCTCTTAAATTCCACCACAATCCATAATCCTCTCCTATACCTCTATATCACGTATTGCCGTATTATCTGTGCCGTATTATCTGTATTAACACTGACTGGAATTTGCCGGGGTCTTCCGGTGTCTCAAAGCTACAACCACCGGAAAAACCACATAAGCACGAGTTTCTGCCGGGCAACGTACAGGACAGTCAAAGGCCGCTTATTTTGTAGAGCTGTAACCAGCCTTTTCCCGATAAATCTGAGCCCAGAATCAGATCCGGCACCTCAAAAGAAGCCTAAAAACACACCTCCGAAGTTTTTCCCACGAGCCATTGGTTTTCTCAATATTTTGGACCCTTTGAACGGAATTGTGTGTACCCCTTTTGGGTCTCCGGAGGTCCACTTACATTCAAATTTCACAAAAATTCTCAAGCACCGTCTCTAGAGCCATTTACGGTCCAACTGAGGCGAGAATTTTGATGAATTTATGTTTTCCCACTGATTTCTAGCCGAAATTAGTGCCATCACCACCAGATCAATTCATTTTTTGCACCCGAACGGCTCGGTAGAATTCTTTGACTTTCCAGGATCATGATCGGCTTATCAAAAGGAGTCGATTGGCGATTTTTCCATATTTTTAGCGATTTTTTCTGGAATTCTCAATATTTTCGGGTAAGTTTTGATAAAATCATGGATTTCGGGAATTTTGCTCGTGTCAATCTCTTCATTTGCCTCTTAATTCACATAGAAACTGGTTTCCAAGTCCCTGGATGGCATGTCCCGAGCGGCCCATACCACTTTCCCACGCTTCCCAAATAGGCGGACTTTGACTGTCCCCTACTGTACACCACACTTCGATACAGGAAAAAATGTGATACCGAAAATAAGAAATTTACCCTTGTGTGACATTCTATCTTCACAAGCTCACAGCCCGACCGCAGTCCTGAGCGCCGTATAGTTAGGCGTGCCCAGTCCGGTGACAGCATCCCACCCGGTGTTTCCGAAGAAGCCGCTACAATACTCGTCAGCCCAAGACCCAAGCTGACAAGTGAAAGAAAGAAAGAATACAGACTCCGTTGCGCAACCAGGGTTGTCGCCAAACATGACGTCGTTGAGCGCTGTACGGCCTGCAGAACTGTACAGGAAAGGATTCAGGAAACCCAGAGTGGGCTTTCCGGCCGCCACGAGCTGAAGGAATATAATATATAATAATGATTAGAAGCTAAATTTCCTCGGAATGCAGGAGAGAGTGCTTACCTCGTCATTCAGGAGCGCGACGACGGAGGCAAAAATGGGGCTGGAGCAGGAGGTTCCCGCGACGGTGCCGAATTGGCCATCTGCCCAAATATCATTAGTCCTCCGGATATATGGCGGCACCCAGAAAGAAGGAAAGAACAGACGCACCCACCACGATTTCAATGTTCTCGCCCTGCGCGGAGACGTCGGGGAAGCCACGGCCGCTGCGGTTGAACCTGCCGTCCTCAGGGATGGTGCCGAGGCTGTCGATGAATGCGAAGTAGGCTGCGACGTCCTTGGCCTGGTAGTCGGGAATGGGGAAATAGTTCGAGAAGCCTGAAGACGCGTTGGGGTAGGAAAACACGGATAGAGAAAACTGACCTCCAGAGGTGAATGACGACCCGACTTCGCTGATTCCGGGGAATTGGTTGATTCCGCCGGTGGAGCCGACCGAAGTGATGCTACAGAAAGAGAGCGTATCAGAAAATAGAATGGGATGGGAAGGGGAGGAGTTTACGCACAATGGGCAGGTGGCGGGGAAGGCGGGGATGTAGATTCCGCTGCGTGCAAGTCGACGTTCATTGAGAAATGTTTCGCAAAGGTGTGAATAGAGTTTGCTTACCAGCTAGTCTGGGGTATGCCGCCCGAAACACCGCCTGCGAATCAAGTAAGCACGCGACGCGAAGACGGATTTGAACCATGCATATGGTCCCAGGACTAACCATCGCCTGAGGCAAAGAGCACCGAGGTACCGAGAGCGCCCAACTGCATGTACGAGTTGCATAGGTTGCTAAATAAAGGCATCCGTCGTCAAAATTTGGCGCTCAGCAAGCACAGGAAAGGCACTGACATGGCAACTGATAACGGGAAGTCGGTCTCGGCCGTGAAGCCGTAGCTGGTGGTCAAGACACTGGGACGGTTAGTGTCGTTGATCAGGAGATGGATCATGTCACTGTTTTGGAAATGTCAGAAGTAACGACTTGCACAGAAGTGTCAACGAGACTTACAGGAACCCGTCGAGGCCATCATCAGAATTATCGTCACCTGCCGAAATAAAGGTGACTGGGACACCGGTGGCGATACCGATGGTGTACTTCAAAGTGATTTCAGTATAGAGAAATGATGCAAGGAGTGCAGAAAACTGTACCTGAATATCAAGGTCCTACATAGCAGCGAGAAGAAAATGAACA
The DNA here is from genome assembly GCA_029378375.1 of Mycena olivaceomarginata. Classification (NCBI taxonomy): domain Eukaryota; kingdom Fungi; phylum Basidiomycota; class Agaricomycetes; order Agaricales; family Mycenaceae; genus Mycena; species Mycena olivaceomarginata. Next base: position 83,983 of record JARKIC010001600.1, read on the forward strand.
TACATTCGAAATGAAATGCGGACCACCAACTGCTTCGACACCGGCCTGGGATCTGTTCTGCGGGTTCGAGCCACCGTCGAGGGTCTCAAGAGCAAAGGTGGTGGACGAGTTGATATCGGTGCGGAAGCGGGTGAGGAAGTCCTGGGGCTGCAGTCAGAACCCATGAAACAACATGTCAGCCGAAATTACCGTAAGATCCTCTTGGTTCGCCCATTGCTAGAAGTAACAAGCGCAATAAATAACGTATCGGAAGGAAATGGAAATGATAAACGCACGTCAATGAAGCCAGCGACGCCAAGCGTGTTGGACTTCTGAGTTGCGGGGGCGGTGGGGATGTTGTAGAGCAGCTGATCATTGGGTCAGTGGAAATAGTTGCGCCGTCCGCGAAATGACCCACTTGCAGGCACGCGGGGGTCATGTTCGAGGTGCATGAGTCGGGGAGATTATCCGAGCCGGGGGTGGCTCGCTTCGCACGACTGGCAACAAACTTCGGCCTTGAGTTAAGGGGAGGCGCGAAGATGGTCGTCGGGTGGAAAAACTCGACGTGCTGGGTCAGCGGCGCAGGGAGAGAATACTGGAGCGTGCGAATGATGGTTTTTCCTGTCTTGCTATGGGTAAAGACGGAGAATTGGGCAGAAAGGAGGTCGTTGGCCTGGGAGACAGGGATCTTGATCTCCAGCATGTCACCGGCAGGCGTACCGGGCTTGGCATTGATATTGTTGTCCGAGAGCCAGCTGGACACGGCGGCAAGGGTATCATTCGTCGGCTTGACGAATTTCGCAACCTGGCAGCGACAACAGATGTCAAACATATTCGCGCTACAAAGTCATGGAAGTCACACCTCTTCTAGGGTCAAATGTTTCCCGTAGACTGCAGAGTGGTCAGAGAAGACGATAGCGAGATGCTCAGAACGCACTTTCAGACGCCGGGTCGCTGACTTTGTATAGCTCAGTCTGCAGTCCAACAATGTTGTTCTGCTTTAACGCGATGCGGAGGGTGAGTTCTTGCTCTGCGGGCGCTGCGGCAGACTGGACGAATCCCTCGGCTGGAGCGGCACGCGACTCATGGACAACCATGGTGCGAGGTGCCATGGGCTTGGCCGTTGCGACCAGTAGGAGGGAAGCGAAGAAGCTGGTGGCTAAAACCATCTTGGGGCTTGAACCGGCAGAGGTTCACAACGTATCTAGAACTATGCACCGGTATATAATTGCCCGCTAACCCGTCGGCAAGCGGTATAATCGTGGAGACAATACATCGAAGCTATGGATCGTGTGCTTCGAACATCTTGGTAGGAAAAAATAACGGGCGGGTGACAGGCTCGGAAGCATGGCAATGGAATCGAGCTGTGCGATATGCGGCGAGTGCTGGCCATGGCGAGGCGGAGAAGTCGTCAAATATTCAGAAGATCAACTGTGTACTCGTGGGTCATCGCAGCGTCTTCTCACCGTGCGGTAACATCTGTACAGATATTGAGCCCACAACGGACGAGTCCGACAGCACAATATCAAAGATAACTGTAGCGTACACTGCAGAGGCCAGTGTTCGTAGGTACGGCACCCATACGTTCCTTTGAGGGACCACAGCGGTTATATATTTCTATTCCTTTCCTTTCTCACGAATCTTGAGCAGATGTCGTGATTTCTGATGTTCGTATCTTGACATTCGTATGTACATGTTGTCGTTTTCCGTATCTACCGGTTCGTATTCTTCCCCAGTATCGCGCAGCTCCCCCCATTTGGACTAAGCTGTTGGCTGGGCATTCCTAGCATTTTTAGTCTCAAATTGGGAACAGAACCTGATGTTCATCATTCCTTAGTAAGTCAGCACTAAACGTCTCCATCGAGCACTAGATTGCGATGTAATCAAATACGTCTCCTGCGGGTAAAGAATGGTAATACTACCGTCATCTCAGCTCCAAAATGTAAAATACTCTAATGTAGACCTTAGCCTGACACTGCATTCCTCGCACAGCGAGAATTTTTAAGACTTGAGGCAGTCAAACACGGATATCTTTGCACTCACTTACACATTAACACCCACAGGAAGCAATACAAAAATTCTGACCGGTTTTCAAACTATTTTTGTAGGTGGAGACGAACCTCATTAGTGGACCAAATGCAAAGTGCCACTCTGCTTATGAGCCTGCAATAATTAAGGGGTGCATATTGCAGAAGCTGAACTAAAGTTACACCAATAATTGCATGAGCTAAAAACATTGAAAACGAAATCTCTTGGCAGACAGCATTGGCTTCGAGAGTTTCGACTTTCCCGATCAGCCGTTCCACATCCACTCAAAAGAAAGGACTCCTTCTTTCGCCACACTATCTCCGCGCCTACACTCTTCCTCGAAATTCTTATACGCGATGGAGAGCGAACGCCGAGCACCGGCAAGTAGATCGTCGTGGCAGCGCATTCTCCGAAGTTGCGCTCACTGGACTGATGCTATAGACATAACGCACTCACCAGGAGGTAGGGAACCGGTGAGAGACTAGAGAACCACGTAACGAGATAGCGGTAAGTGAGCCGAGTGCCATGTCACTAACCGCTATTGGACCGGCACTTGCGACGCCGGCACTATGGGACATGTTCCAGGACAATCGAAACACAAAAAGGTTGTCAGAGCACTGATTGTTGCCCTCGATCCTTACATAACATGCCCAGTGAATATCTTCTGCCACCGTCTGCCGAATTCTGCCATCCTCCGCCCAGAGTGTCAAGATCTGCCATTCACAAAACAGGACCCAGGAATATGGGTTGGTAGGTCGGATACTGAATTCGGGCCTAAAAGTGAGTTTTGTCCAAACTAATTTCATTTTCCCACGGTTTCTGAGGTGGCCAAAACCAGCCCTTTTGGCTTTTTTAGATCGGAAATTTCCGGACATTTTGTCCGAATTCTGTATCCGACCTACCAACCCTTATTCCTAGGCACACCGCCGGCTCCTCAATTTAACAGGCATTTAAGTTAGCTACACTTTTTAAAGTATCTTAATACACATAAATTGGCTGGAAACTGAATTTTATATATCTGATTTGGGACTTGACAAAATCTAATCTCTAATCTAATCTATCAAAGTCCAAATAAATGTCCATGAAACTTTGAGTATTGCCCTGTCTTTCGCTGGCGATGAAGTGCAATATAAAAATAGGGAATAAATGGCCTTGAAGTGAATGCCAAAACTATAGGCATCAGGCCGGTCAATATGCCTGTCAATATTTTAGATTTTAAATCAAGTTGAAAGGAAAATGAAATGAGAAGTATAGATTCTCATTTAAAGTGGTTTTAAAGTGAATACAAAACTTCGCATTTCGGACACCATCAAACTCATCTGCAGATGGTCTGCAGACAGTCTGCAGATGATCTGCAGATCACCGTCATGATATATATTTGCCTTACATTTCATGATGACGATGATCTGCAGATGGTCCGCAGATGGTCTGCAGATGGTCTGCAGATGAGTTTAGTCATGTCCGAAACCTGAAGTTTTTCATTCAGTTTAAAACCCCCTTAAATGAGAATCCATACTTCTTATTTCATTTTCCTCTACACTTAATTCTAAATCTAAAGTATCAACAGGCTTATTGACTGCCCTGATACCTATAGTTTTGGCATTCACTTCAAGGCCATTTATTCCCTATTTTTTATATTGCACTTCATCGCCAGTGAAAGGTGGGGCAATACTCAAAGTTTCATGGACATTTATTTGGACTTTGATTGACTAGATTAGAGATTAGATTTTGTCAAGTCCCAAATCAGATATATAAAATTCAGTTTCCGGCCAATTTATGTGTATTAAGATACTTTAAAAAGTGTAGCTAACTTAAATGCCTGTTAAATTGAGACACCGGCGGTGTGAGGTCCTCACAAAACATTGAAATTGATGACACCATGACTGTTTTTATGTCGGAACTACAGTGGGTACAACTTTACAAACAAAGTTGACTTTGAAGATTTGGGAAGAAAGTCAAAGTCGTTGCAGGCACGGTGTCGGCGCTCACAGTCGTCAGACCTCTTGCTTCCTACCACCATTGCCGTCCCCTCTCCTCCCTCATTTCTGGCCCTCTGATCATGCACTTGTGCATCTCATCGACCTACATACCCACTTGTTGATGGTGTAGTTCAATAGTCGTCCTAGCACGTGATGGCCTGCGATGACCTGCGACTTCCACTGATGGTGTCACCATTTTCGCCCAAACACGCCACTTTATGCCAAAATCTCGAGCCTGTGAGAGAAGCATAGCAGTCGTTTTTAAGAGGTTCATCTTATGTTTCTTTCATGATATGCTCCGGCCTTCGGTAGTCCTTCACCCAGATCCACGCGGCGCCAAATCTTGAGATCTCCGCCGACTGCAAGGATGGTAAGGAGTTGATTTCGCGATATTCACGACTCTGATGCTGATTTGCTTACCAGTCACATTGTGTTCCTTTCCCTGCGTTTCAGCTTCAGATGTGACACTGTTGGAGCAATGCACGGATATGTGGCCCCTCGCCAGGACCTGTTACTGTGGACACACATTCATCAGGAAAGACCTCCTTTGGGAATATTCCCAGATTCTCCCACGAGCTTGATTCATTCTTGGACAGCATATCTATCTAATCCCAGAATATGGTGTCACATTCTAGGGTTTGATAGCTAGAGGAGCAATGGTGGTGCCAGTGAGACACTCTGGTGCTGAGCCGCATAGGAGGATCATGGTGCGTCTCGTGTGGGGTGGCAGATGCGGGGAGGCACAGTCGCGCTCTTGCTTCGGCAGCCCACCCTAGGATTCCATCAAATCATATTTTTCTATCTATCTAAAACACACTCCTGATACCTCCCCACTGTGTTTACTTTACTTCTATTACCTTGCACACTGTTCGCCCTGCTAAAACCTACTCCCTCTTCAAATGTGTGTCTCCGCCTGTGTTCCTAAGCTACTCCTTCAAGATCTGTCAGCACTGAGCAGATTTCCTTTCTCGCCCAAGAGTGTGAGGTGCCGCGACTGCCGCCTGCAGTTGGGTGCATGCCCACGGAACTACCACACCGCTGTTTGGTTCAATTGAGACATCGACTGGAGTGGCTGCTCGCTGGCGCTTCGAGGCGAAACTTGCATGCGGAATTTTGTGTCGGAGGCGGACTCGCACAGAATGCAGGTGTTTTGCGCATCGAAACACGGGTGTAGCCACGTAGTATAGACTGTAGGTACAGCAATTCAATCCAACTCATTTATTTACACCTACTTTTGTCATGCCTCGCCTTTTTGCTCTCGCTTTTTTATGTTTTTCGTGACCAGTTTCCAGTGAGTTGAACACAGCAGTTTTTTTGTCCATTTATTAGCTTGTTTATTCATTTGTTCTCCTCAATACCGCCGCTACACTTTGCTTTGACTCCTGCGTGACCGAAATGGATGAGAGAGTATGGTGAATGGGATGCCTCATGCTTGCATGTGAGCACAATACATCCCCAGCGGATGCATCGTGTTTGATTGAATGTATCGTGCATCATGAGGCATGCATCGTACTTGCAATGTATGTGCGGGACTACTTTTGTTAATCCCGAGCACATCATGGTGCGACTGCCATGCAAGAAGACCTTCGATGTTGCTGCAGCTCTTCACGAAGTCGTTGCCAATGGGCTGAAGTTGGTCCTGGAATACTTCTTGCCATCAATATTCAATTAGTGCTGGCCATAATATGATATGAATACAAATTTTGCATATCATATTCATATCCGTATTGTATTACTGTATTCATATTCTGGTAGGTGAATATGAATATATTTTGAATATATCTGAATATATTCAAGACCTCACTTTCGGAGCAAAATTGGGCCATAACCTTGGGGAATCTATTGTAGAATTATGTGGACACTCTTATGGAACTATTCAAGACTCTGGCTCTTTCCTATCGGTCAGGGATGAGCCAAAAAGTTGAACTCATTTCAGATCACAAAAGCTTGATCTCGGCAAATCCAAGGGTGAGCAGATCCGATATGGTGCCATGCTGACCTGACAATTCCCAGGGGGTCGGATCATTGATTTTGAGGCCTGTTGATGACTTTTGAGCTCCAAGGGCTGTGGAGTCGGCAGATCTGAGTGGAAAACAGCAACTGCACCATATTCAAATATATTTGAATACACCTTGGCCATATCATATCATATTCATATTTTATTTGCACCTTCCACAGCATATTGTATTCATATGTATTTGAATATATTCAAAATATATATTTTCTGTATCATATTTATGGCCAGCACTATATTCAATAAATACTCGCCCTGGGAGAACACTGAAGAGCAGGAACCTGGTAAGTGACAGTGTAATGTTTCCAGCAGACATGCTATCTCTGTGATGTTGAGGCAAAGGCTACTATTGTACACTTCCTTCAAAGCTGCCTCATACCAGCAGTGTACCTGGACTAGAAGACGGAAGAGCAAACAACTCGCACGTCGCATGAGCATATCGTATTTCTCTCGCGCCGGATGTGATGCTTCGTGAAATAACAGATCCCGTTTAACTGCATCCGAGATACTGTACAATTTCATTCAATTTGTGATGCGTGACCCAAATACCGATTCGGCACTTCGGCAACCAACAAATTTTGGCGTGACACCGGCCAGCCTCGCAACTCGGAGCCGGCAAGGCGTTAGATCAAGTGGTTGAATTATGTCAAGTACCGGTTCCCGATCGGAATCCGATGGAAGTCCGAGATACACCTGAGGAATGAAGTGCGTATAAGCAAGACGAAAAGGCTGAGATACAGTGGGAAGGTCGGAGTCCGAACGGAATACCGAACCCGTATACTGGAAGTGGAAGGGGCTTGGCTTCAGCTCGTGCGCTGCGCCTTTCTCTACGCCTAGTGCCCGATTTCGGAAAGAGACTCGGAGGAGGACAGAAGTCCGAGAGGAAGAGTATAGGGCGGAACTAAGTCGATATTCAAACTGAAGTCTAACTACCGACATGGCTTGTATTTATACGAGGGTAAAGTATTAGTGGGGATATAATGTAAGTACCGGAGCTTCGGAGTCCGAGTGGGTCCGTGATGGATTGAGTCGTTATGAGTCAAGTGAAGTCAGGCTGACTCGAATATCATCGGGACTCCGGTGGCTCCGTGATGGAGAAGCATAAGGCGTAACCTAGGAGTCAGAGGGAATCATATGTAGTACGAACCAATAGAATGAAGGCGAATACAGAAAAGAAGTGTCGGATATAATCGGAATCGGAGATAGTCGGAGTCCGATGGCGTCCGAAAAGGATGTGAAGTCACGGCACGTGACAAATTACAAGTACAATTATCCCAATGTGATTTATTGGAACATATATCTGAGGTGCAATCACAACTTTTAAGAACTTCAATTCCGGTTTACAATTCATACCTTTATTCTCCCTGCAAGAAACTCGACTACATCCCGTGTCAGATGTTTGGCTTTTGGCTTCCTTTGGTTGAACATGCTGAACTGTTTGGCTGTGGACTTTCCCAGGAAGGTCAACACGCTGTGGTTCTTTGCATGCATCCTGCAAAGGGAAGACCTACGACAAGCTTCTCGTGTACACTGGTGGACCCCGGGGATATACATCTGGGACCACAGGGTTTTAACTGGTGGTCCGGCCTACTTGAAGGCCGGCCAGTCCACAGTTGCTCAGCGTCTAGTAGCAATCACCCCCCTGGAATGGATGTGTGCTCCGTTGGCATCTTGTAGGTTTATGTATGGATAACCACCCGTATATTCCTACATATTTGTCTTCGGTAGACTCATTGTTCATGTTGTGGACCACGCGAGTATAATCAATCCCCCCCCCTCCAAAAATTCGACATTCAAGACGAAATTTTCGAAAATTTTGCCATTTTTGCAGAGATTTGGCCCCAATGTCACGCATTTTACATTCGGCACTGGGCGCCGTGACCCGAGACCGAGACCAAGGTTCATCGCGGCACAGGGTGCGTGACACGTGACTGCCGAATTGAATGAAATTGTACAGTACATCCAGTCATACAACAACCGTGTTCAAGTCCATACAAAAATCGCAATCACCATGTGCGCCGCGCCGCCCCACAACTCAATCAGCATACATCGGGGGACCCTCTTTCCCGCCCTTCACTTTCCCATACTCCGGCATAGCCTCCGCATCCTTCTCATGAGTGTACAGCACCGCCCGACTACCGTACGTACCCGACAGCCTCTGCGTCTGGAACCTATCAAGTTGCTCGCGCAACCCGCGTACCTCGCTCTCCAGCCGATCACATCTCCTTCCGAGGTCGGCGTTCCCGCCCTCGACGGCGATGACCATCATCTTGCGCGCGCGGTAGCGCATGAGGAAGATCGCGCCGATGAGGACGAAGAGGGACGCCGCGAAGCTCCCGCCGATGGCGGCCGCGACCGTGCGCTTGGAGACGCCGTTGTCGTAGTAGGGGGGGTAGTAGCTCACCGCCCAAGCGGTTGCAGACGCAGGGACGCCGGCGGGATTGGCTGTGGGTGACGAGGACCCGGTGACTGAGACATTGGCGTTGGAGCCGGTCGGAAACTCCGGGCTCTGGACACGATGAGTACGAGCTAATATAAAAATACAAAAAATAACTTACCTGCCCTGCAGCGATGGATGCGAACGAGAGCGCAATTGCAAGGACTACGGAGTGAATTTGCATTTTGTGTCTTTTCGTTTATGGGGGGAGCACGAAAGGAAGGGGTCAGGTCGGGTATGCAGTGGGAGCTTTAAATCCAAATCGATAGTGTTAGGATATGGATAGATGCGGTGCTTCGATAGCGCGGCCATGGGACTAATTAAAGGACCCGCGATAACACAGGTCCCTGGCAGTTTGCGTTGTCATCTGACGACGTAAAAATTACAACAACCTCGCGGCGATATACATCACATACCGCCACCGAGATATTATTCCGGGAGAGCATGGAGAGGATTCAGCGTAAAAAAACAGCCCCTTTTTTACGAGGTTTCTGGCGAAGCGAAACTGTAAGCCTCGTAGAAGAAGCAGAATACCTCTCCCAATCCGAAAGGACGAGGACGTGGCGGGGATGTAACGCCGCGTTGGCGAAAAAACGATATAAATGAACGGTGATTGAACACCCATCACGAAATCCGCAGTCGTGTTCAACTGCGCAGCAGATGGCTTGGCAGAGCGAAGAGTTCCAGAGCGTACTCTGTCAAGATTGTTCGGTCGGCATGGCTTGAGATGAAAATACCGTGGGTTAGCCACAAACCCTCTCGCATTCAATACAATGAGAGCAGCAAATGTGCCATAGCTGTTCAACAGTTAAAGTTCTAGGCATGATAGGTTTTGAGGCAGAGAAAACGATGAAGAGAAGGTATTGAGAGCTTCTACTGCTGTTGGACACGAGATCTGGGCACATGACACGATGCGACGCTTTGAGATTGAGACTTGCGATGTTTCGTATATGTACGATCTTGTTCGAGGTTCCGAGGTTAATATTTTTGGTCAGATAGCGGCGAATTTGCACCGCGTCGAAAAGCTTGTTCGTTCCACACCCACGCTCAGTGTATCGGCCCCTTGAGCACCGCTGTATCGACCCGACTAGGGGCTTAACACCCAAACTCCGCGCCAAACTCCCATCAAAACACTGACCGGAAGACCCTCCTCCGTATGCCCCGCCTGTCCCAATGGGCCTTGCCACACCGGCAGCGTCAGCGTGAACCACGCCCACACCCACGCGTACCCCACTAGGCGCACTGCGAACCGATCCTTCAGACCCGCGCTGCGAGCGACATAGAGAACAAAGTCCTCGAGCATGATGGCGCAAGGCTGGAGCATGAAGAACGTGAACGCGCCCCCGCCGTACGAGCGCAGCGCCATGACCTCAGCACCGTGGTGGACTGAGGCGGAGAGGGCGAAAGCGGTGAAGAGTTGGACGTAGGAGGAGGCGTTGGTTCCGGGGCGGAGGCAGAGGACGCGATGTGCGAAGAATTTGCCGTGGGTGGTTACGAACTGCAAGGTTAATGGCGTTATTTACAAAAAAGAAGGATTCCAGCATAAAAAACCAGGAAGGGAAGCAGGAGATAGACTCACCCGCCGCATGAGCTGGTGCCACGCGCGCCTGGTGAAAACAAGTTAGACATGAAAGTGCCAAGTTGAGAACCGGTAAGAAAAGCTACCCCCAAAGTTGGCGGATCGTATACGCATCTCCCGGGGACCCAAAAAACGGCGGCCACTCCTCTGGATACGAGAGTCTGCACGCGACACCCACCACGCTGATTATCGTCGCGATCAAGAACATTATCGTGTAGCTCGACACCGCCCATCCTATCACGACGAGCGCGCGCCAGCCCCACCCATCCGCGGTCCACCCAGGGCCGTCAGCGCGGAACATGGGGTTCCAGCGCACGTGGAGGTTCGCTGCGTCGTGAACGATGAACAGTAGGAAAGCGGTGAGAAGGCGACGTGCGATGAAGGCGAGGCGGGAGGTGCTTGCGGGAGGGTGCGCGGGGAGCACGGTGGTGGGCTCGTGGGCCCAGCTGACTCCACGGGGACTGAAGAGGAGGGCGAGTGCCCACCGTGTTCGACGCCACACCGACTCGTTCTCGATGGGCTCTTTGTCTTATCGTTCTTGTTTTTGGTTAGCACCGTGCGAGTGCGAGTCGGGGGCACTTGGCGCAATGTGCGCTGGACGTCCGTGACGGCAATGTAGTCAGACGCGAACCAGAAGAGAAGGAGCCAGAAAAGGCCGAGGATGTAGTCTGTATTGAAGTCGCCTGTGGTGGTAAGGAGGAGGACGTATGCTGTCAGCGGGGGAATCGGTAGGAAAAAGAGTTTGCGATTGTGAGAAGGTTTTGCGACGAGGGCAAGCAGAACGAGCGAAATGTAGACGAGCCAGAGGACACCGCTGAAGGGGTATCGGTCGTGCATCCTTGACGACTGACTTTGTGAGTGTTCTTAAAAGCCCAAGCAGTGCGAGATTGCCGCACCTTCGAGGGAAGGTCTCGCGTGAAGGTGAGTGAGGTGAAAATTGAAATTCAGGGGAACTCTGTGACAGCCGCGGCGATGATCGGCCGTCGGCGAAATCCTGTTCCGCTGATTTCTCGCTTCGGACTCGCATGATGCACTTCGCTGCATTTTCAACTCGGGTAAACTGTGACCATGCAGCGAACTAGAACATCACCTGCATTCCTGGATCTCGTGCTTAAGCCCAATATAGTGTCAGTGCCCATAACACCGGTATGTTCGTGTAATACGGGGAATCAGTCGAGGACTCATTGTGTGGAAAATTTGGCGCGTCAACACTGACACAGGGGCAATTCGGGCCGATACAAGTAGAGCTACTCATGGTGTGTGCGAGAAAATCCGTTCATCCAGGCTCAATAATTGTCGTTTTGATCTCAACACAGTCTTTCCTGGCCATCATTACGGAGAGTTTCGCCATTCAGACGTAAGTCGGAGGCTGAAATGTAAACCAGGGCTGATAAATATTGTGCGCCAGAACCGTGGAAATATGCGTCTTGATCTCCTACGTTGTCGGCTCAACCATCGGAATACTCACATTTATCTGCATCTGCGATTTTTAGTATCTCCAATCTACTCATCCACGCGTGTATTGGCCTGGTGGGCGGGTGCACCCAGTCGAGAGGGAAAGAGTGAAGCCAGCACGGTCGTTTTCAGAACTCGTGCTTCAATGTTTGGCGGCGAAGGAGAAGGAGTGGAATTACAGCGACATGGGCAGGAGGAATATATGAAAAGAGGATAGTCTGACCAGTGGGCTACACAGTCTTTAGTTTGAAGGCTATATGCTCTGTATGATTCGCGAATATTTTGACTTTTCTTTGCACGGTTAGGTCGAAAGAACCTCGTTTGCGATTTTTTTTAAATCCGATCAAGCACGTAAAACGACGGACAAGGCTCAAATAGCTCAAGTAGGTCCTTTCGGAACTCGCTGAGTTGTAGCGGAGTAGTAGATTTTTCTCAATTCCTTGATCAATTCTTCACTGCCTTTTGCCATTCCTCTTCAAGCTCTTTGCCACCCACGTTCACGGGTTTCGCGCCTGTGATAAGGTTGAGCGACACCACAAGGAATACAAGTGAGCGTAGACCCACCGAGTCCAACAAAATACATCCTCGCCCACTCAGTAGTCTCGTTCCTCCAGCAGTGCATCGTCCCTCGCTGAATAACCGTATCTCCCTCATTCAACGTCACCCGCTCGCCATTCTCCAACTCGAGCACAACGGACCCTTTGGCGACGATCCCGTAATCGAGCGACACAGTGCGGTGAAGTGGCTGAGGGATATATTTGAGTCAGCCAGCCCTGAATACAGAACACGGCAAATGAAACGATACAAACAGAAAGCGAGCCCGGCGCGAATTCAAACGCCCTGAACGTCGACCCGCCGGCGCTAAGAATCTCCGGGTGGTCTGCGATCTCGTCTACCCATTTCCCTTGCGTGATTTCCGAATCGATTGAGGCCGGCGCGCTCCCGGTGTAGTAGAGATCGAATTTTGGATTGACGCTATCGGGGGACCAAGACGTCGGGGGCTGGATGGTGTCGGCGACCACTGTCGATTTTCCCGTTGGGGTGTGGCCGGTGACAACGCGTCGGACGTCGGGGAAGGGACATTTGGTGGGGGTGGGGGACGACATGTTGGTAAAGGATGAGAGTGCAGAGAAGTTGGGGACGCGTCATCTGCTTGCGTAAGCTTGTCTCGTGAGCAGTTGAATTCTGAGTTGATTCTGAGAGGTTCAAAATCAGCAACTCTAATGCTATAGCCCCTGTTGAATTCACAAAGTTACCGTTCCACATGCCAATTCCCTTCGCTCCAATTGCAACCCAGTGGATTCTCAGACTCACTCAGAGTGCTAGAAAATAAATACCAGTGATGACTCCTCGGCCGATTCAGTCGACTCGTTTTCCATGTGTGAATCCCACGAATGAGAATCAGAAAAACACCAAAATATACAAATGCATAGGAACGTCACGACGGACCACAGGTCGCTGATGCCATCAAATTGGGTGGGGGCGGGCTTGAGCCCAAAAGTAATCAAATTCGGAGAATGCTGAGGTAAACTCCGTGCATACTACAGATGAATAACCTCCTCCTACCAATATGTCTCAGTTTCAGTGCCGATTGAGGCCAGATTGGCAATGTTGAATGTGTCCTAAGCCATCACAAGCCATTTTATCTGAGGCCATCAAACCAGGCGGGGCATGGCTTGCGTTTGGGCTTGCAACAAAAGGCAGGAAATAAGTAGGTTGAGTGGACCGAGGGAGCTTCTTACTTCCCCCAACAACTGTTTATAGCATATATTATGGAATTGTATCACCATCAAATTGTATTTTGCAACTCGGAGAGTTGCATTGTTGCTTACCACTTGGTATGTGATAAGTATTGGTGTATTTCGTTACAGCACAATGGTTACCTTGATATTTGTATTGATTGCAAGACAATTATACATCGCTTCTGATATTTTAGTGGCCTTACGGTGTCCTGACATGGAAGAAGTAAGTAGAGTTCGGCAGTAGGGTATAAAACTTATGGATTGCCAACACATGCCTGATTGTTTCGGATTAGCTCGGTTTTTTACTGTTACGATGTAGGAAAGATTAAGAGCGAATAACAGAACACCGACGATAGCATCAAACGGCGCCATAGGCATCTATTTACCTCCAGCTGCCAGCAGTGGAAAAAAAAGGCAATTGCAAAAAGGGCGCAGTCGACAAAGGTCGACATGGAGGGGCAGTGATGTGAACAACCGTAGAGAGGAATTGAAGCGGATTAAAATCGGCGCGGGCAACGAGGGGGCGGAATATCATTCGAAGATCCAGCTCAAGTAACCATTAGTCTCAAAACGAGGCAGGATGCAAACACCAGTGGGAAAATATCTTTCGTCCCAAAAAGGAAATTGAAGATGGCTCGCCGACGCGCGCAAGAGGACTCACTACGTTCCGCCGTCGGCTAGACTTAGTTGCCGAGGTCCGTGTAGCCGAGTCAAGATGCGGCCAGTCGATCACACAGGCTGTGCGTGGCTGGCTACACACAGCTGTGTGATCGGCTAGCCACATCTTGACTCGGCTACACGGACCTCGGCAGACTGAGTCTAGCCGACGGCGGAACATAGTGACTTGAAAGTTTGCATGAAAGGGGCTCAGCAGCGACGAGGTGTAGAGTAGCAGAGATACAGGAAAAAGAAAGGTACGTCGCATATAGGGATGCAGTGGCTCGCAAGTAGGAGATCGCGCGCGGCCATCGTGTATCCCGGCATCCCTTCGTGTCTTCTTCTCTGTCGTCCCAGCCGTGTACGACTCTCCACTCAGAGGAGGATGGGGGTGAGTGGCGACGGTCATGCCAGGCGGCGCAGAGTCTTCGTCCCATTCACAATTCCGCGGGGTCCATTCCTGTATAGTCGCTGGGATCGCCGGGGATGGCGGAGAAGCGCGGGTGCGGGTGCGGGTGCGGGTGCGAATGGAATGGGAGGGAAGGAATGGGAGGAAAGGATGTCAACGGAGTATGCTCCTCCCGTTCCCCGGTCCTTCCCGCCCGAGCCTGCGTCCAACGCCGCATCCGGCAAATCCCAATCCTATTCCTAATACGAATCCTAATACGAATACGGATGCGACGATCGAAGAGGGAAAGATCGATGCGGCCTTGGGCCTCAAGGAGGGCTGGCTGTACGCGGGGGGAGTGCGAGGCTGAGACCGAGACGATTGCGGGGGAGGTGCATGTGTGTGCAGTATCGCAAATGAGCGGCGCCCTTGACCGATTTAAGTGAGGGCGAGGTCATGGCGGATAACCACACTGCGCGTTTCGCCCGCGCCTCGCGCCGTACCATGGCCTGAAACAAAAGCCCATGAGCACAACTTCACACCAATTGGGATAAACGTACCTGCATCCGCGCACCCACTCTTCATACTCCCCTCCCGCCGCCTGCTAGTGCTTTCTCGAACGCGTCCGCATCTTCACCGTGATGTCGCACGACGCCTACCGCTCCACCTGCCCGCCTCCGTGCGCAGCCCACCGCGCACTCCTCCACCCCGATATCCTCCACCCCGATCTCGACAACCTAGACGACGGGGCCGCAGAAGAGGAGGGCCTCGACGACGGGGCGAAGAGGAGGAGGGCCGACGCGTACCTGCCCTCCCTCTCCCGCTGATGCGGCCACTTGCAGCGCGACCTGGCGAGAAGAGAGGAAATCCAGGCTGGGCTAAGGCATATACGTCAGGAGCGGAGGGAGGGGCGTAGAGAGGGCATGTACCTCGCTACTGGTATGACGAACGTCAAAAGCACCCAGGGAAATACAGTATCAGGCCGGACGTGGAAATATCTCGACGCGACTAACGTGACGCACGAGCATCAGTGAAATTCAAGAAGGTATCTGGAGAGCAGACATACCTCGGGCACTGAGAGCGAGTCCATCGAGGAGCGAGTGAATAGCGCCACGCTCGCTTCCGTGTACGCCGTGTGCTCCATCCTCTGTGCAACGTGTTGCGCCTCCACCCCTCCTCCACCCCTCCACCCTTTCCTCCATTCACACCTACTTCTACCCTGCCTTCCCCGCGTCCTCCATCTCCAGCCTCGATCACACCGCTCGCCCAGGCCAACGCCGACCATGGACATGACGGGAGGCAGCGGAGGACTCGACTAACCCTCGCTTCCTTCGCGCAAAGGTGGCACAGCCGCGCTGCAGGGGCGTGGAGCACGCGGTCCCTGACGGCTGGGGAGAGCGTGCAGCGACAAGCGCACTTGGAGGCGAAGGCACGCGTGGTCTTGCAGAGGGCCAGAGCGGCGGGCGTTTCGCAAGGGTACACGAGCGCGGGGAGCACCTGCGGTATGCGCGCCACCCATTCGATCCTCCTCGCTATCGCATACTCGACAGATATGTGTGGAAAGAACAAGGACACGCATACGAATACGGTCTGTGTGCTTGCAGACTCGCTAACAACGTGGGGGGTCGACGAGCGAATGAGCGGCTGGCCGAGCGAGGTCGGATCCGGAAGGCGGAGGCGCAAAATGCACAGCAGCGCTTCCAGGCGGGCGGGAGAGACGGCCACGGACATCGTCTACATCTCCTCGGAGCAAAGACGATCCGCGAGCTCCCCACCAAAGATGATCGGTCCACACGCCGCGCGCGTCCACCCTCCCCTGTGCGGAGGTGTGGAACCCGAAAGATCAATGAGCGCGGGGAGTGAATCCCCGACAACGGCGTCCGGATCCATATGTAGAGCCAAAGCCGTCGGAGAGAGAGTGCGCGCGAAACCGGAAAAGAAAAGGCCGCGGGGAGGCGCGCGCGAAATAAAGCCGGCCAAAAAGAAGCCGTTAGGAGAGGTGCACGCGAGGCCTGGCAGAAAAAGACGCAATCCAGGATGAGCTAAAAATGATATGTATATGTGGGCGCGGCACGTACCTTTCCCTCCTGGGGCTACTAGTAATGCGAACGGTGCGCTTCCCGCTGGGGGTGTGACGAAGGACGAGCGGAAAAGGATCCGGCGAAGTACAGTGAATATCTGAATGCGGCCACGGTAATACAGTATTCTAAGGAAGAGCAACGGATAAGCACAGCGAATGAGGTATGGAGGAGAAGTACCTCAGGCGTTGAGGACGAGGACATCGAGTAGCATTACCGAAAGACTAGCTCCGCTTCCTTCCATCCGAATTCAATATGCCCTCGCCCGTGCAGAGGCCCAGACCGTGGAGGCACGAGCGGCATGTCAACGGACGATGAACGACGCGTGGGCGTCAGAATACCCGAGCGCGGGGAGCACCTGCGGCATGCCATTCGACTGTACGGAGAAGACGGACGAGCATCCCAGCGCCATAGCGCGCCGATCATGTGAACGCCAAGGCCTCGTGCGCATCGTCCACGTACCCGGAGTACAATGGGTCCAATGAGATATGGCCAATGTCTGCGCCTCCGCCGGATCCAACAGGAGTTTGAGAAGGGCTGAGGAAAGGTCCACCATCGAGCGCGCGGTGTGCGAATAGTACTCAAGTCCCAGTTTCCGAGGAAGAACTACCCGACGCAGAGAGAAGGACCTGCAAATGCGATATCGGCCAATCCACCCAGAGATGCACCGCGCATCGCTTTGTGTTCGTGGGGGTACCTTACGTTTGGCGCATCAGGTCACGTGCTGATCTGATTGCGCGCCCCGGGGCACGCAAACACGCGAGCGGTGATCGGACACTCCCTCTAGTACGATCGGATACTTGATTTTCTTAGTCCGTCGAGAAACAAATAGTGCTGCACACTATTCCTCTGAGGTTTGTCCAGCGAGAAGCCGGCGGCGGACAGCCACATTGATTGACAGATATTTTACGTATACTTTTTATCTCTTTCCCCGACGCGACACCGTTTTCACTACTGCGGTACTCAATTATTGCTCTGAGACATCATAAACAACCCCTCCCTCTTGCTTTACCCTCTTGTTCTTGCCTCACCATGGCTCCGGCACCACCCGAAGGGCTCACCGTCTCCACTTTAATCAGTGCCAAGGGAGCTCAGCTCAAATTCTGGATTATCCAGACAAACGAAGCAGCCGAAAAGAAGGCATTAAACGTCACTGGGACCGTGGATCAGCTACGCACGAATCTAGCCGAATACTACGGGTTTGATCTCACCATAAATCCACGCGAAGACACAGTAACGGCACCAACTCTTGATGAATCCATCCGAGATCGCCAATGGGCTGATCTAGCAGCTCTCGGAGTCGAATGGAAGGAGGCTGTTGACGCCGGGAGAGCTTTTAAGTTGCTAGGTGCACCCATTAGTGAGACCCATCTCACGTTACTGCAATGTGAATACTAATTCCATAAATACAGAATCTGATGCGGCGGGGGCCTTGATCTCTGCAGTATATGTCTCTGCAGTATATGAATCTGACATACTCCGTGATGCGGGGCCTGTCCCTACGAAGGCCAACATGATCACGTATGAGCGCAATTCGGAGGTAAATATCTTTGGTTGATCAACATGTGACCGTGAAATTCATTCGTTATAGACGCAAGCGATGCAACAGCCCTCTCTGAACGTATCCATAACTTCCCAGCATCAATCCCAGTCTACGAATTTTTCGTCCGCCGGAAATTCAACCTCATCTACCGACATTCCCCACATCATTCCCATGGCGGTCAATCAGTCCGGCGAGTCGGCTGCTGCACGTAATACACAAAACATGTCTGCACACTCTCACTCTTCCCAAACTACCGGAGACCCTGCAACGCAGCGCGAAGCCACATTGCTGCAGGACATTTCAAAAAGTAATTGAAGGCCTGGAAAGATGTGAAGGCCTACGCGATGTGATACAACAGATCGAATCCGGTGCCGTTGCAACAATTCGAGCTCGTTATGGCCCATCCGCTGATGGACGTCGCAAAACAGCTGACCCATCGTGGGGAAAATACAAGAATCTTGTGTCCAAACGAGAGCGGCTTCAGCGGATACTTGCCGAGGATTTCGGAGGTGACAAGGATAAGTTTTTCGACTTTTTCTCTGTGAAATCCTCGGGGGAGAAGGAGAAAAAGAGGAAGCGGGCCGATGAGGAGCCAGCCGCATCCAAAGAGCGCTTCCAACCGTACCGTGGCATCGTCGAAGCGCGTCCTTGGTGCGAAACTGATGTCGTCGCCGAACGCCAGAAGGAACACTACCGATCTGCTGCCGGAGAATTCTCCGAGGAGTTATGGGTTGCGCGCTGGGGCACAAAAAACACTTGGGAAGTGTGGCGGGACATGAAGATGGAGCGGTATGTCAAGCAGAAAAAGTCTCGTTGATGTATTTCCATTATGCAGCTAGTGGTTTTTATCGTAGTCTTCCATGTACTCGTGATTGTCGTTTGGCGAGTAAAAATACCGAAACATAGTTACCGCCTCAACCTGTGACCAACCACCCCACCCTGCAACGTCGCCAGGTGCCCATTTCTGTACCTTTATACACGATATTGGCAACCACCGCGGCGGAAGGAGTGAGTTCCGTACAGGGCCCACGAGGCATACCTGAGTTTCTGGAGGTCTTTTGAAAGGGAACGACTCAAGACACTTGCAGTCTGTGTGCGAGTCAATACAGGTAGATTCCACTAAGAATAGGATTACCAGCGGCCGGCTCTGCATCACAGCTCCTTGAGAACTGATATGAAGGAACAATGGGCCAGACTTTTTGACATGAGAGCCGTAAAGCGAAGCCAGCAGAATAAATGCCCGGAATGGACATATTTTCGGATCATTGTCGTTCGCCCAAAGCTTCCAGGAGTGAAGAAGGCCGGTTTGATTCTGTTTCCGAGTATTTAAACCGACATGGAGGAACCGGCCTTAAGGATCAGTCAGTACTTGGAGTCAGATGTGCAAGTGAGAGAAATGAAAGGACATACGCTCCCCAGGAATCTTGTCGATATTTTCGAAGGTGAGGTGAATTACTTCATCGACTCGCAACATCATGAGCCAAGCAAGCAAATATGCCACCTGAAATTTCAACACTGAACCTTGTTTTTGTGTTCAAATATCGGGAACACGTACATATCGAACTATGCCTGCCCGCTTTTCAGCCAGCGAGATGGATGGGTTGAGACAATGATCATAGAGGCGATGCATATCATCCAATGACAGGGCGCGCGCGGAAGACGACACTTCTCCAGATTTGGCCTTGGTCTTCTCGAGACCCACCATAAATTGGGAGACATGACGTGATCGAGTAGGAAGCCCGTGCCTGGAGAAAAATACATGTTCGAACAGAGGTAGGAATAACAGAGAAAACAGTACATACCATGTGTTCGTAGCCGGATTGAGCCGCCACTCCGCCGTAATTTCATTAGGCCAGAGGCCCCGATACCACATTGTGAGCGCAGCGCGAGTGGAAACTGCGGTAGAATACTGATAGGCAGTGTCTATTAGATAACATTTCAGCAGGTGAATAAATTCAACTGGCCTTTCTTCCCTCAAAACCTTCTGCAACCGGGCCACATTTTTGAGTGATGAATGCGGCAATGTCCCGAGGAGTCTGCTCATCGACACGGTTAGCATCCCAATCCTTATTGCGACCGCAAATGGAATATGAAGTAGTGTTAAGAATTCTGTACAGATTGTTTCTGTTTAAAAAAGTAATCAATCTCCAATGGAGACATACCGCAAGTGTCCAGTTCGAGTACCATCAGTAATATTTGCTTTTGGCCATTTTGGCGGCCGTATCTCGAGGCGTTTATCGTCGATTCCATTGTCTGGGAAATCGTCCAGGTGCTGGGTAACAAGATCTTGTACGAGCTCAAGCAACGAGTCTGCCTCTTCAAGGTCATGGCGGCAGAGTTCCTCCTCTATCTGGAAATCCTAATTAGTACCTGCCAAGATACGGGGGAAAAACATACCTCTTCCTCTGTTGCCAGAGGCTCGGGTTGGGAAGTCGAAGATGCTGGCGCTGAAGTCATGGCTGTCGTAGAAAAGAGGTAGAGGGTAGGGACTGAGACAGGAGTGTAAAGGTCTCAGTGCCTTAAGGGCACCTTAAGTTTAACTCGCCTCAAACACGAGTCTTCAAGAGTCTTGTACGATGCTTGAACACCTATTTAATTATTCATGTGAATTGGAAGTCAATTACACGTCTTACCTCAAGATCTAGAGGTTTTAGAGTGGACGCGACACATTCAAACGCGATCATGTGATGCACTATCACTTGAGATGTTCTGGTGTGGGGTTATGTAGGCGTAAGATAGGTTGTTTCTGCACCTATGATTAATCACACTTCAAGACTTTGCCTTTGCGTTCTTGAACCACCGCTGAACCAAAGCAATGTGCCCCACCATGATCGAATCACATAAAATACCGCGGCGGTTTCGACGTTCGAGAAGTTGTCAGCCTTACATGCACCCACCGGAACCGGGACGTCTCAAACCGGTGACACTCACACGAAAGGGCGCTCGAGGCGTGATGTGAGGAGGAGACCGTTCGTCGGGCATGAAACACAGCAACATGTATATTCAAGGCCCACTTCTCGCTTGCCGGCACGAAAAAAAAAAATCCGCGGCCCAAAGCGCCACTGATATAGCTAGTATGTTCACCTGGTTACCAGCGCTGGACCCATTGGGCATCGGCACGTCGATAAGTAGTAATTCCTCTAAGTTTGCGACTTGTTGTAGACTAGAGAACCTTACCAAATATTATGTCGGGCTTGTAAGTAGAAGCAAAGGGCGCCATGAAACACATTTACGTTTGACGCAGGACCATCGGGGGCGAATCGGCGGCGGGGGAATGGCGGTGGCCCATTCAGAAGCATTGGCGGCGTCCTTGCAGAACCGAAGTCCAGTGGTCTCGGTGTTTCATCGTTAGCCGCGTCCGGTCTTCTGAAAATAAATAAGTTGGACAGATTGCAATAGCAAGCTTTTGGGAGTCAGACAACAGCCGTGTCGACTTGCAACTCACCTTCAATTCCAAAGAATGCGCGGGACGTGTGTTAAGTACAAAGGACCTTACCAAATGTTAAACCCGCATGAACCGTCAAGAAACGGCCGCTAATTTACGTTTGCGGCGGCGGTACGCGGGGCGGGGGAACCCCGACGGCGTCACGGAATGATGCTCGCATACGTTGGACAGCCAGGACCTATGAATAAGGGTTAGTAGGTCGGATACTGAATTCGGGGTGTAAAAGTGAACTAATTTTATTCTCCCACGGTTTTTGAGGCGGCCAAAATTGTTTTCTTTCTTAAACCAACACTTTTGATGTTTTTTGGGTCAAAACTTCCAAAAATTTTGTCCGAATTCCGTATCCGACCTACCAACCCTTATTCATAGGTCCTGGACAGCCTCGGCATTCACTCGCCGTCAGAGTGTGGCCTGCGCACCGTTGACCGTGGTCTTCTGATAACCACAGGTTAATACCTCATATACGAACAATCTATCCGCATTCTTATCTTTTGCGTACCCCATGACAAGGAAAGGCTTAAATATTCATGGGGGTACGCTATGGCCCTTCCTTCCCTTGTAAATTAGCGTACCCCACGAGGGTTTAACGGCTGATTTCTTGCTGGGGTACGCAGGCTGGGCGGCCCGGCTGCTTGCCTTGGGTAAAGCTGGCAACGATGAGGTAAGGGAAGCGAGCAATGTATTGCACTCTAAAAATCGATGAATATCTTGACCTACATGTAATTGTGAGAGCGAGTGTCGAGGGCTCTTCGGTGATATGGAGATGGTTGTGAGACGACAAGAAATGGCGGAGATATGGGTGGTTTTGGTCCAGCGCGCTGTCACCATGTCAGGGGGCTTCGGCCGAATCAATCCCGATGACATGACTTCTATTTGTCAACGTACCGGGCGATCTAAGGGTTGCTTTTAAAGGCGACATGGTTGTCCACTGAGTTACTACTTTTGATGTGACCGAGTCACATACCATCCACGCTCATGGCGACTCCTGCAATCAATGATCATTGCCGCCAAGGGGGTGCCGGCCGTGAATGCCGGACCGGACCCTGTTGGTTGGTTCGTTGGTCAGGTTGATTTTTTTTTGTACAGAAAATTCTGTAGGTCATAAACACTATATAATTCACTTTGGGGCCTCTTTGCAACATCCACACTCAATGTAAATGGTCTCAGAAGGTTACCGACTGCAATCGCACCGTATTTTCCGCATTTGGTTGTCGCAAAAGTCCGATCTGAGTCATAGGTGGGTACAAGTCTATACAAGTCTGTATAACTCTGCAAGATTGTGAGGGGGTCTATAAGGCTTGAAAATCGACTATAGTTGCCTATCAGTATTTACGGAACTTACCAGACTTACAAGTGCTTAAGGGTGGTTATAGAAGCTTATAAGCCATCTCCGTGGGGCCGAGCAAAATAGGGGGCAGTCCCACTCGACTCTTATCGTCATTGACTATGTAGCTATCATTAACATTAGTTACTGCGATAGTAAGTAAGGAGGGGTCGAAATGTAAGGCTACAAAGACAGGCTATACAATAATAACTAACACTGTATTATAGTGGAAATTTTGGGAGGTCATGACCTGAGTTTTGTACCTTGCTCGAGCCACCGGGTGCAGGCCCCACCCAACCACCCTGGGAAGAGCGGGGCATCATGAATTCATGTTGAATCATCAGGAATTCAAATGGCGGAAAAACAGACAAAAAAGGTGAGTTGAACATCATGAACTGCATCATGAAATTCAACTACCTAGCCCTGACAAAACACCGTGAAATGTGACATTCAGGAGCATTGTTGTGAATTTCACAACAAATCCTTCTCACAGTGAAAGAAAACATGTTATAATGAGCTGGAAATTGAATATATTGTACTGTTTCAACTACACAATGATTTAGTGTCTAGTCCGAGCCATAGAGTATAGAGATTCTGAGAGAGGATGAAGGACTTATAGCACTTATATTACAGCCTGGGTATAACTCATAAGCGGCCTATAAGGCTGTAAGTCTTCCTAAGCCCTTATAACCCAAAACAGACTTTTGCAACAGTGGATGGGCTGGCATACTATGCGCAAACAATTCGAAAATCAAGCAATCAAGGTCAAGCAAAGTTAACGACGACCACCAATGGCAGTCCAGGCCATGGATGGGCCAGCAGGACCGGTATGTCCAAATTCCATAGCTCCTGAAGTAAACAAACTGACAATTATCTAGGCATTAGATGCGATGGCAAAAGGACGTACATGAGCCTGGAAAAGCCACTTGCCCCAAGTGCGGCTTGCTTCGCAGCTACGGGACTGCGGGGGGTAATAAAACCTGGTGAAGAAGCATTTAGATAAGGAGATATGCAAGGACACAAAAGGAAGCAGGACAAGGAGCTGCGCAAAAACGGATCCCTCAAAGCGTTCTCCAAGGAAAAGGTGGCTCCAATTGCCACATTCCTGAAACATCAAGAGGAATATCATGTGTGGTTTGGAGTTCCTCTTGGCCGGCCTCAGGCGAATTGGTACAACTCACAGCGGATTTCGGTGAGATGGGCTTGAGGGGTGCGTCATAATTGCCTTATATAGGAGTCACGTGGTTATGACGTGGTTGGTTGGTCAAAGGAACTCAAGAAAAATCAAAAACCGGTGTATGTTCCGCGGTTCACTGAAAAGTACCCCTTGATTGCCGCGGCGCTGCCGGGCATATCCATCTCATCCTATCGCATTCATGATTCAACCGATGACTTTTACATGGAAATTCCCATTGCGGCGTACAATCCAACTCTGTTCATCCTATCAATATCTCCGCTTCCTCGGATGACGCATTGCTTAAACCGTAGAGCGATTGAGTGCCGCGCCATCAATTCAGATTCGGCCCGCCATCTCCAATGACGCAGTCAGATAAAGCGCATCGTTTTGTCCTCCAAACACCCGTCTCCTTTCCCAGTGCAAGCAGAATCCTCTCCATGTGCGACAACATCATCGATATTTTCGTCTTGGGAGGCCACGCTGCATTCTTGCATGAGGCTGGAACTTACCTGAAGAGTGTGCCAGATTCAGGTCTCCCGTCTGTCGGTAGACGTCCTTGGATTGTGCGATAAACAGCTTCCCGGGCCCCATCCGAATTTTCTCTCCCGTCTCACATACCTCGCGACAGTGAGGTGTATGAGTACGGATGGGGGGGCAGAATGGGCGGGTCTGGCGGCTTTGCCGGCGCTCACTCACCTGGTGTTCCATGTCTCGGGTGGACGGCCTGCTCTAGTTCAACTACTGGAGGGGGTGCTGGCTCGTTGTGCATCTTTGCGTGTCCTAATCCTGTTTTGCCCCGCGACCGAGAGGGATACGACCATATTGGCATATGCAACGAGTGTTTCTCGAGAAACGAATCGCCGGCGGTTGGCGGTTGGGTTGATGCTTCGTGGGGACAAAATGTTGTGGGGTTGAATGATCAAATGAAGACACAAGTTTGTAATTTTCGAAGACATAGCGCGTTCTTGCAAAACGCGATGCGCAAACAGAGCAGCCTTTCTTGCCGTCCATTTCTCTTCTTGTCTCACAAGTAAAGGAGTTTGGTAATTCGTCGGCGATACAGATTCGTCACGCAGTCCGCGGCATATAAGTAATACAATTTTAAAAGAAAACATCACGACGGGTGGATCCCGCACGCAGATGAACGGTAGGAAATTCAACAAAAATAAGAATAAAATCAACACTTGTGAAAGCATGGCTTAGCCCAGCCCCAAATCGAAGGGTCCTTCCTGCACCAAGATTGCGATTCCAACGTGCGATGGTAGAAGCAGACGCGCAGCCACGCGCCACCGAGCCGACAGTAGTTTTCTTCCGGCCCGAA
>JARKIC010001601.1:0-108913 GCA_029378375.1 Mycena olivaceomarginata
TGACCGAATTCACATTAGAATAATAATGTGTAGGAGATCAAGGCGCACTTTCAGCCACGACAGAAAGTTTTCCAGGTCGGCGTCATGGATCTGGTCGAAGAAGATGAAGTCAGGATTGACCAGTCGGACCAGCGGGACAAAGTCCACAGAAGGCGCAAGCGAAAGTAATATATCCAAGCCACTGTCCAGCTTCCGAGAGACCCCTACAGAGAAAATAATTAAGAAATGACTTAATTTCGAAGGTTGAGCGCACCACCGGAACCACAAATCGGCACGATTTTTTCTGCGGATCTTCGTGCACGTATGCAAGTGCCTTGAGTATTAAGCAGCCGAGTTTCGTCCTCTGCTGTGGAGAACCGGCGTAGAAAATGGTTGACCGTTCTTTTGTCGTTCAAGAAATCACGAAAGGAGGCATGATGCACTCGTATCTGACCAGATAGGCACAGTACAGAGTGCAAGGGACGGAGGATCAGCGCAACGTCGCCAGGTTCCTGGCCAAGTAGTGCTTCAACGTCTTCCACAACTATACTGTCGGCCGGATAGTACAAGATGAAACACAGGATGTCAACAAGATATGGTCGGTGTCGGGAAGGCACTCTAAGTAGGATTTGGATGTAGAGTTGATCAAGAGCCTCGAATGGTGACTGAGAATCACGGGGGGCAAGATTTTGAATAATGTCCAGTTGCTTTGACGGTCTGGAATACTCATCATCAACAAATTTGACGATAGTAGCGGCATAGATGAAGTAACCAGACGAATTCCGAACCAGTCTGTCCAGAATTCGGGGCGCCGGCCAAGGGGTCGGAATTTTTCCCATGGTCCTGGAATGCTCGCGATGGATGCGTGAAAATTCACAACGGAGGTAGATCCGGATGTCTTCAAATGACTGTTCGATATTGATTGAATCAGCGAGTCTTCGGAAGGACTGTTCCTCGAAGATTTCTCGAATATGTGGTTCTGGTCTACTGGCGACGAGGATCCGAAGCGCAAGACGCTGCTCGGTCGCAGTGGATCCTATCAAGCGCAAACTTCTCGCTGCATATCGTGCCCTTCGCACTCGTCCAAACCGTCGATAAGAAGAACCGGGGGTGGAGTACCTTGCAGCAATCTGCATGGCTCGATGATGAGGGTGCGCAGTTGCACATCCATGGCTCTCCCGAGAACCGATGGATCTGATTCTAGGTTGAATGAGATTAGAGTCTTCAATGTAGGCTGTCGAAGTGCAAGCTGGTAAGCGAGCGTCGCGAAGATTGTCGAGGCATTGCCGCGAGTCGTATGACCGCGCTTGAAGAAGAAACTTCCTCCCAGGCGCCCTGCATCCTGTAATGTCGGCACAGAGCCTGCATTAAAGCCGATTTGCCGGCCCCCGCGACACCATGCAACCAACGGACAGAGTAGACCGAGTCCGGGTTAGTCGCCCAGCGATATAGGTTCTTCAGTAATTTTTTGCGCGTTTCGGGGTGGCATCTGGGTTGAGGAAAACTCTCTGAGGAGTCGTGCAGTGCCTCCAAGGCGACCGCGCGGTTGAAGAAGAAGTATTCCTGATTCCTTATGGTGGTGGTTGAGGGCGATCAATGGCCCACCTTGGCTAGACTGAACTGGCTCGTTTTGGAAGAGATCCCGATGGCGCTTAGAGTCAGGGTCGCCGCCGGACAATTCGGCGACGTTAGTGGGAACAAGAGGGTCGCTGCTCCGAAGTGAACTGATCCCAGCCCGGGCGCCAGCGGCTCTGTGGATATGCCCCAAGCCATAAGTCAGTGAGGTCGAGTGAAGGGAGAGTCGTGGAAGTAGATGTTTCCGCGAAGACGGAGGTCTGGAGGCTTGATGTTGAAATTTCGCCCCCAAAACCCGGTACAGGACGCGGGCGAGAAGAGGGATCTTAGCGGTACGATGATTAGCAAAGACTGGTAATTTATGTGAAACGTACCGTACGGCGCCTGCCTCGCTCCCTGGCCATGGCGAGGCTTCCTTGTAGCGCCAGTCAGGTCCCGGCTGGACCTTTCCGACCAACTACTCAGAGTGGGAGGCCCTATAGATGGATCATCCGGTCTGTGATTCGGCAGCACAAGTTGCACGGTGAAGTGTTCCGCTCTAACATCATAATTCATCCTAGGACCCTCCCCGGCGCCCCCTCCGCCACCCTGACCCTGTATGCCCCCCCACTCCACCATTGCCTCCCACGCCTCCTAAGCAAGATGAATCAAAGATATTGACAGCCCAACCGATTGCGCACCCACCATAGACATTAACTATCTGGGATTCGCGCACTTGGCTAGGCATTGCCAGCGGGTCACTAGGCAGGCCGAGCGTGCTCTGCTGGGCAGCACCGCAATATATCAGTGGGCGGACAGAATCGAATGACGATTGGGTAAGGGGAGGATATGGCGGCAATGGACTCATAGGAGGAAAAAAAAGACTCTCCAATGGCGCGAGGACAGCAAAGCACTTTCGCACGATAATCATGAAACAGCAGTGATCCGTTTGCGTCGAAATTTTCCTTGACAGGCCGGCACATTACGCTTTCCACTTGCCGGTCTTGAAGACGTTGGGCGGGTGTCACCGACAATAATTACTACTAGCGGATAATGCGATGATTTCTTCGGAACAGCTCTCCTTTCAGTGCGAGTTGCCCGAGAAGGTAAGACAGAGATACAGAGGCGGCGCCAGGGGCGAATAAGGGACAGGAATTTAGAGCAAATTTTCAGGTCCGAGCATGACAGTTACGTAGTGGCACCATCAAATACACGGCCGCACTGATGGCTTAAAACATCCTTGATATCTACAGACATAAAGATGTATTAAATCAGTTTTTACTACCAATTTTGCTTTTGGGCTGCTTAAGACTGGCGTAAAACATCCAAGTTCTACGATTACTTCAAGACTTCGCCAAATCGGCTAACAATAATGTGCCGCATGCAGCTATATATGGCCACTCGAGCCGGCTTCTGGGGGCTCCTACACCCGCTTTTCAGCCTTTATACCACACCGTACAGAGAGACAAGGTGAAAAGATATTAAATTGTGGCCTAATTAAACAACACCCGCCCAAGCCGCCGAACCTCAGCTCCAACCGTTGATCCCAGATGACGGCGACGAATGATGGTGTCCAATGCCCGAAGCAGGAAGATTCAATGGCGCAAGCCTGAGTCCTGTACATAAATTAGAATTTCAATGGTGATGAGTGAACGGGGCAAAGAACATACCGGAATTGCGGGACAACGGTCTGCCACGGAAAGTAAATTCGGTCGGGGTGCTCAGGAGGGTATCCATGGACACTAAGATAAAGATCAGCTGGATGTCGCTGTCAGAGCAGAGAGAACATACCACCCGGTCCACCGAAGGGATGGGGAATTGCTTGACGGCGGCGGGTGTCCGCGGGTTGTCTGCGGCGGTCTGGATGGCGATTCCACCAGCTGATGCGGCGAGGTCAGATATGCCGGCGAGTCGATTGGTGGGAGTGAGGGCTGTCCCTGGAGCCGCAGCAGCACCTGCTTCTCCCACGATGAGGGCGAGAGGGTCGTCGGGGTGTAACATGCGCTCCTTCTGCACGCATTCATTGATATAACTGTCATGGGACATGAGTAGAGTGTAAAAGAATGAATATGCACAAGTATGTACGCACGCTGTCCATCCTTCTGACTTGAGGTCAGTCCCGTACTGAGTGTTCTTCTCACCCCAAATCCCAGCCATCTCACGCCAGAAGGCTTCGAGAAGCTTGCCGTCGCTCGTGGAAGCCTTGGTGAGTCCGGTATGAGAACGCTTCTGGGGCAAAAGATTGGCGGGGGCAGGGAAATTTTCCGCATCATCGTCGGCCTCGTTGCGGGATGCTTTCATGCGGAGGCCGGGATGGGCGCGAACAAAAGAGCGCTGGAAAAATGGGGATCAGAAGGTGCCTTCGGAAGAGAATCACGATCAGGGAATACTGACGATGATAAGGCACCAGATGGCGTGCTTGGCCTGGGCTTTGTCGGAGCTTCCGAGACATTTTTTTGCGAGCTCAGTGGCGAGCTCAGTGACGCCGGTACCACGGTTGGACCCGCTCGGAAGGGACTTGTCGATCTTTACAAAGTATCAGACGGTCATGTAACAACAGGAAATCACATACCGAGCGACGAAGATAGGTCTTAGCATAAGGACAAGGCCTGGCCAACGGCGGTGCCCAAGAGCTTCTGAGTGGCCTGTTTTCGCTATTGATGAATACCGATAGCCCGTTCGTGGCCATATTTTTTTTGAGGTGGGGCTCGAAGGCCTGTCAGGCGGATTTGTGGCAAACTTTAATCAAAGAAACGTACGATGACATCGCGCTTGAGGGCGTCATTATCAAAGTCGGTGCGCCGGCCGTTGTAACAAAGGACCTTGCATGCAGCTTGAATCTCGGCCTGCAAAAAATCTCAGAAAGAAATGGAGACGAATTTAAATAGAGTTACCGTCTGAGCCGAGCCAAGCTGTGTACTTGTGGAGAGGGACTTCAAGACCGTGTCCGTGGTGTCCTTGGTCGATGCACAGAGAGTTTTGATGTCGATGAGGAGCTGGTGGTTCTGGAGCATCGAGGCATGCTGGATGAGGTGAATTTTGAGCTGTGTGGGGGGAAGGTTCCGGGCGATCTTCGAGTAAGAACGAGTCAGCAAAATAATATTTGAGGATGAGCTCTGACCGTGAAGAAGGCGTGAAGCTCGCCGCGGGACTCAGGGTTCAGGTGGTAGCTGTTGGCAAGGTGATCCACAAAGAGGGCGGGGTCGTCTTCTTGGCTGCCGATGTATGTATCATCTGAGGATGGGTCCGAGCGGTAGATGTTGTTGCTCTCGTCGTCTGTGAGGGGTGTAGTTGTAGCGGGTACCATTCTGAGAGATGAAGTCGGTGAAGAAGAGCAAGCTGCCCGGGAGGCGGATTCTGGAAGAGGGTTGGTGGCCGGTTCGAATTTAGAGTAAGATGAATAAGAATATCCCAGGAAGATCAACCTGTCGGTAGGCTGATAAACCTGAGAAGGAAGAGGGTAACAGTAGGCCGTGGAAATGGTCGTGAGTGCGTTTGTGCGTGGAAACGAGGTGTTGTGACGAATTGAACGCCGAAGTGCGTTCTGCGTGGTTTTCTAGTTCGATATCGGCGACGTTGAAGACACTGTAATTGGGCCGCTAGCCCGCACTGGCTCGCACAGATGAGCGTTAGACGTGGGATGATGATTGCTGGCACCTTCGGCGCGTATTTACAGTACAAACAATTATGTAACTAATAATAAAGATAACAAGATGGTAGAGCCGAACCAGCATGTGGATGGATTTCCACACGCCGGCCATACGACCCCTCCACAGTGCGGGGGATTTTGATGTCGACCCCGACATCCAGGAACTATGAGGAGTATGGCCGTAAAGTAAGTAGGAGGTCTAAAACAGAATGCAGTCTATGAGCAAGTGCGTAGCATGAGGTAAAAGAAAAGAAATCGTATCAGCGATGTAGCCAGAATATCCTAGATGCTTGGATGAAGATGAAACGTAGCTGGAAAGAGCCCATGTGATAAAAACGAGGACAAGGGAAGATGGCGAAATGTAAGTAGCAAAGAATTTTCTGGCAGCGTTGAGTGAATTTGGTACGTGGTATGGTATATCAGGAACCGAAGGCGGATCATAGATGGGTTTCGAAACAGATGTAGAATCCAGCTGGCGAATAAATGCTGCGACTTTCGCACGGATGGGGGGCGAGATGACGAGAAGGTCGGAGAGAACGATAATGTGACAAGCTGCTCGGGATCCAGGCCGAAGTACGAAAGTCCCGGCGTCGAGTCGTGATGCGATGGGTGAGCGGAAGAAGGAATCGGACAAGAATTGGAAGAATGCGAATGCGAGGGATTTAATTTAGGGTATGGGGGCGGATGAAGACCGGTGGAAGATGGTTCTTCATGCGACGACGACGGAGGATGAGGCTCAGGAATTTCATCGGGGGATGATGGATGGATGCGAACGGATGCGACGACGGGGGCTTTACGCAAGCGAAGCGAACACGGACGATGCGGGGGATTTAAATTGGAACGTGATGGTGAATTTGAATCATCGAATGGAATGGATGCGAATGGAATTGTGGGTGAACCGGGCGGTTGAGGTCGACGAACTGCGATTTGGGACTGCGGGGGGATTTGAATTCGACGGCACGTCTCGCGCTGGGATATCGACGCGATGAACAGACGGGCGATGGAGGCTGGGTAACATTCCGCGGAGGAAGGCGACGTCGACGCGAGGAAGCGAACAGATGGGCTGCAACACCACCCGAATTTCGCGTCATTGGAAGGGGAGATCCATCGTGGGAGACGAGACGTCCGTCTGGGTCGAATCTAGCAAGTCCGTGCTCAACGAGCTCCCATGTCCGAGGACAGAACTTGGGACTGAGTCGATGGGTACCCGTTCCACCGCATACAAAACAGCGACGAGATCGTGGTTTGGGTGTCGATTCGGTTCGCGACTGTGAGGCGGCGGGAATGGGTGCGTCAGAAGATGAAGACGACGGAGTGGATCGCGTGGGAAGAAGGCGAGTGGCTACGAACATTTCGAACGAGTCCCGACGTAGGAGGTCGCGTAAAATATTCATAACCTGTCGAATCTTTGGAGGAGAGTCTGTTCCCCGATTCGCATCCGGGAGACGCGCTTCCACGTCCTTCCGAGTCGCGACCGGTAAACCAACAACGAAATACACCTGGACTTCGCCTTCGGTGATAAACCCGAACTCGCGAAGGTACCCCGAATCTCGATGAAACGACGTGCGTATGCTTGCGCGTCTGACCACAAACGAAAGGGCGATCCGGAGCACGTCCCACGGCAAAATTCCCGCAGGTCAGCAATGGTGTACGTCACAAGGTTATCGCCCGAGCTATAGAGCGACCGCAGCTCGGAGACAGCATCCTGCCAACTCCTTGCATTGTGGCGAAGTTCCGGGCTGAAGCGGATGACGCGCCGAACGTCCGGGGTGCAGTATGCGTTAATGAGAGGGGTGAGCTCGTCGAGCGTGAGCCCCGTACGTTCGCCGTGGCGTGAGAGAAGGTCGAGGAAGTCCGTGAGATTCGTGCCGTCAAAACGAGGAGCGTCAGCTGATTGGGGGTCGCGGCATAGGGATATAATTAAATGGTGTGAATGAAGGCGAAGTCGACATGATGAAGGGAGAATAGGGGATTAAAAGGTGATTGAATGGGCGACAGACCACACGGAATACCCCAGGAATAACCTCCCCCTGCGGTGGTCACCACTGAAGAAGAGCAAGCTGCCCGGGAGGCGGATTCTGGAAGAGGGTTGGTGGCCGGTCGAATTTAGAGTAAGATGAATAAGAATATCCCAGGAAGATCAACCTGTCGGTAGGCTGATAAACCTGAGAAGGAAGAGGGTAACAGTAGGCCGTGGAAATGGTCGTGAGTGCGTTTGTGCGTGGAAACGAGGTGTTGTGACGAATTGAACGCCGAAGTGCGTTCTGCGTGGTTTTCTAGTTCGATATCGGCGACGTTGAAGACACTGTAATTGGGCGCTAGCCCGCACTGGCTCGCACAGATGAGCGTTAGACGTGGGATGATGATTTGCTGGCACCTTCGGCGCGTATTTACAGTACAAACAATTATGTAACTAATAATAAAGATAACAAGATGGTAGAGCCGAAACCAGCATGTGGATGGATTTCCACACGCCGGCCATACGACCCCTCCACATCGGGATTCATTGTGAGGAGTGATGATTCCAGCGACAAAGAGCTCACCTTTTAAAGCTCTGAGCATCTCTCATGCCGCCACACTTCAACCGCTGGCATCGGGGGCCCAGTGATTTTTTTTCTCCCTAAATGGAATCGGGAGGCAGGGTCGGATGCCTTGAACGCAGCAAGAGGGCAATGGCAAGGCGATGGCGTCGGTGTTGGTGAAAAAGTTTGGGGAGTGACTGTCACAGTTTGGCGTCGCCAAACAGTAATGTTCGGAACATCCCGCGCCAAGAATCGGTGAGATTGGGCTCTTCACAAGTGTTTATGAATTCAATCAAACATCAGTTAAATAAATTTCTCCCAATAGGTAGCTACATTGACTTTGAGAAAAAACGGAGAAACCTCATCTCTCAGCTCTCAGCCGCCTCACTTTGATCATTGATTGCCAACTAAAATTCGGACACATCTCCATCAAGATATTCAGGTTCGCCCATTGTCATTGCAATTGAAACCTGTGATAATTAATTGTACCCTGCAAGATCCACCCACAGATCCAGACAAATAAATGGAGTCAGAAATCAGGGATACTTAAATGTTGATTGAAACTCATTCGCAAAAGTAAGGACCATTCGGAATTTGAGGATCATTTCCAAATCCATTGGTGGCTGTTGCAAATCGACGGAGGGAGCTGGGAGCTCGCCGTGGAGGGACTGGGATCGAAGGTGATGGCCGTGATCTCTTGGGAGCAGGTTCGATGCTGTCCAAATGTACAACATCTATCTCCGTCTCCGGTTGTGCTGTGGCTTTCTTTTGTCTCTGGCGTTCTGCGTACATAGTCTCTGCAGCTTCACGAATAATGTTTGAAGTAATTAATGCATCTGGTATCCAGCGGAAGGCATTCAGTGACTCTGAATCCCTCATTTGTGCCGTGTTGATGATGAGGTCTGAAGGGGTGAAGTGTTCAATTGCCAATCCACGCTCTGATGTTTCTTCTCGTTCATTGATAATGACACGAGTTCGTGTGCTTCGACACTTGTTGTCTGCACAATTGTGTTGAATATTGGCAGTGCATTTGATATCCTAACATTCTTTATTTAGACTTCACAATTCTGATCCAAGCTTGGGACTTACATCAATCTTTACGGCTTGAAACTCATTTAGGATGGGTTGCAAGCTACGCATCTTGTAAACAGGGTGAACATCTCCAATGATTGTACGGGATAGCAGAACAAAGTCTGCTTTCCCCGCTCTCTGGGCAGATGATCCAGCAATTTGAATGATTTCTACTACTGATCCGATTCGATTGAATCTTCCGTGTTCATTTGATTCAACCCAGACAACCCATTCTCCAGCAGTGCACACATCTCCGTTTATCAATGTGACTGATTTTGGGGGTGAAGACATTTGAAATATTCAGCCGAAGGCCAACAGATGCACACTTTGTGTTGATCCAAGGCTTGATGGTTCCAAATACCTCACAGGTGCCTGCAGGAATATCTGTCAAAAGTGTTTTCTCCCAGCCCAGTAAGCGTGTGCCAAAAGAATTAAGTTCCGTCAATTCAAGTGGTGCCGACCCGGCTTGTGTCCACTTGCAGTGCTCCAAGTCACTCAATGGAATGTCCATCCATGGTGATTGAGAGCCACGATTTTGGGCAGGCTTGAACACCATCCTCGACGGGAAGAACCCTCTACTTAACAAATGTCGGACACGGTTGCCTTTTGCCATTCGTGATGCAATGTCAAGGGAAGGAGCATGGCGATTACTATGAACACTGCATGCACGGATGATTGCATTGAAAGATTCAAACCCCTCGGTCGCAAATAGCATTGCAGGGCCAAAACGGCGGATGTGCTGTGACAGATGGAGGATGACATGGAATTTAGGTTTATTAAACCACTGTAAGGTCAAACGGCAAGTGCAGTCCAAGAAATGTTTGATAGCAGCATCAAGTTGTACTGTATACTTGTCAATGTCGTTAATCTGTGGCTGCCAAACAAGTGTAACAACTGCACTCAGGGCAGTCCAAAGCTCTATGTGTGCATCTGGAACAAGTCCTTGTAATACAAATGGAGCTGCTTGCACAATTGCACGAAAATCACGCCCTGTCAGCGACCCAGCATAGTTAACCAAGGTATGCCCAGCCAGTTTGGATATCCCCAGCCCAGAGACATTGAAGGATGACAACCGGGTGATCAATATTTCCTTGTCAGATTTGGTCCGAGCTACAGCATCCCTCCAGAAGTATTTTACAAAACCAAGCAAAATGACGTGAAGAATTTCAACCGGAGTATCTTGGTGAGGATCCACATCCTTGATACGCCATACTGGACTAGTGATATTGGTGGGAAATGTTTGGATTAGCCTGTTGACATCTGCCTGTTTTTGGACCTTGCTCCGCCCCCCGCTTTGTAGAGAGAGCAAAGATACGATCTAGGAATGCGCCTTGGAATGTATCCTTGATGCCTGATGCTGTCTTTCTGCGCTTGAAAACTGGCCTGACCACCAACAACTGAAGCTTCTGTAAATTGACTGCGTAATTCACGGCAGGTTTCCTGCCTGTTTCGGGCACGAC
The DNA here is from genome assembly GCA_029378375.1 of Mycena olivaceomarginata. Taxonomy (NCBI): domain Eukaryota; kingdom Fungi; phylum Basidiomycota; class Agaricomycetes; order Agaricales; family Mycenaceae; genus Mycena; species Mycena olivaceomarginata. The sequence goes on from JARKIC010001601.1 coordinate 10,236, forward strand.
CTGGCTAGAAATCAGAATGAAGCTTTAGCTTTGAGCTGCAATTGGTAATCAAAATTTCACTTACAGACATGAATTGAGTGATACGACTGATCATGTCAGCAACTGATTCATCTTTCTTCTTGGTCTTTTTCTTTTGCTTGGCCGACTGACTTCCGGTGCTAGATGTGGATGCAGATGAGGCATCACTAGCAGCGTCATCATCTTGTTCCACCTCAGGCTCTCCCTTGACCCAACAAACTCGGCAAAAAAATCTGCCTCTGAATCCAATATGGCAGGCAAATTCACTTTGCATGGGATTGTCTCCCAGCATCGCCAGAACAGATGGAATGACAAGGACCAGTTCCTGGAACTCAGCATCCCAGGCCCAGATGCCATGTTTTTGGCAGTGTCTGTAAAACAATGGGTTTTTTTTTTCAACAAAATGCAGAAGTCGGCTACTTGAAAATACATACTCAAGTTGATCAGCAACACCATCAAGCATCTCCAGGGGTGGGGCAATGTTAGAGGTTGAAAGAAAGTGGATGTTGGACTCTTGATGAACAAATTTCCTTGGTAGGCCTGCAGCAGTAAACAAAAAGGAGTTGTGTTTGTTCCATTTCTTTGATGTATTCCCAGAAGTATCATCACAGTAGAGCCAGATAGGAAAGGCAAGCACACGATGACCTTACTTAGTTTACGCCATCGGTTCACCTCTGAGGAAGTTGTCATTGTCCACTTTTCGATTTTGTCGCCGTGTTCGATACCTAAATCACCTTCAAGTCAAAGCAAAGAGTAATATAGGACCAACATACCTCTGATGATTCTTGGATCCGCTTTTTGGCGAGATAGATGTGTTGTAACGAGAAGAGGGAATGAAACCAGGAGGTCAGATTCATGAACTTCAATCTTGTGATTGCCTTCAACAATCCAGCCGGCAGAAGAATTTGTTGAAGATGCTGGACGCATCTTCCAAGCCTGGGCCAAGATTTTGTTGCCCCGCTTGAACCATCGCAATGGCATGCATACAGTCCCATTCGAGAGAAGAGTTGGCTCGTTGATATAGAAGTCTTGGTTATTGGCTCTGACCATTGGTGTTGTCAGGTCTGAGTCCAGTTCATCGAGCCAACGGCTAGCTTGCCAGGCTTGAGAAAGAGAAGGCTTAGTATTTTCGGGGAAGAAATGTAGATTCTTTCGTGTGTTCGGATTAGCCATTTCCTATATAGAGAATGAGCTCTGCCAGATGTGTTCCAGAAATTTTTACCTGAGCAATGATTGCGGCTAAATCATTGATATAGTATATATGCCCTAGCTTCCCAGAGTACCGAATGCTTTGTACACCACACATTTTTTGGAGGGCTTTGTCAATATCATCCATGACCCGATCAGAGGGCAAATCCTTCAAGCCTAGTGCCAGCATTGCCCAATGAATAGCAGCATTTTGCTTTTTTGAAAAAGCACAGCGCGGAATGTGTCTTAGAATATCCAGTACACATGTCTATCAACACAGTGTTAAGAAAGAAGAATTGATGTCAATAAAGTCACTGATACCTCTTTATCCGGCCATGGAAACCATGGTGAGTCAGCTGCATCAGAATCAACTTTGCGGCTTCTCCGGACCAGGACCTGTGAATCTACGACAATATCACCAATGACTCCATAATATAATAATACATATGCTTACCATTATCCGATTCAGAGGATTTGCTAAACTGGCTGCGCTCCTCTGAATCATCATCAGAGTTGTGATCAATATCACCATTTCTGAGGTATTCAGCAAGGTTCTGTGCTAGAAGATGTGCTTGAAGTGGTTCCGCAAGATCTGTATCATAATCTGCCAATGCCCAGTCCACAACCCCTGTTTCGGTATCTACATAACTGTTTTGCAAGGAGGATGGGCTATAGTTGTGTTGAATCTGTTCGAGAGTACGAGCCAGAGGACCTAGAACCTGTTCAGGAGGCAGTCGCCCAGAAACCAAGGGGGGTGAGGATAGTTCAGGAGAACCTGGAGCAGCCTCCTTCTGTGCGTTGTCATGATATTCCAAATTTCGTTTATGTCTCTCAGCCTTTTCATGAGTAGTGATTCGCTTAATTTCACATGGTATGTGATCTGGGCAAACTGGGCAAAGCCAGGATCCATCCTGAGTGGGTTTCCATACTTGAATAATAATCAGTCTGGTTTACTCCATTCCAAAACTAATGTTACCATCCGGACGGGAAGATTTGAATTTTCCACTTGTATGAGAGAATCTGATAGAACCAGAGGCTTTAGGCTCTGACAAACAGTTCATTTAACATAAATGATCAGTATAAACACAAACCTGAATCCGAGTCTGACTCTGGGGATCCTCCGAGGATAGATGTCCGCACATATAGCACCGAGAGATCCTGAACACCGATATCTCGAAGCTTATCCGTGGATGACAATGACGCGAATTTATAAGCAGGAAAGACCATATAGTGTGTGACCCGCATCAGATCAGGGATAAGATGACGAACTCGCAAACAAAGTAGAATATCTTCAACGGTGCTTTCAGTGGCCATTTCTAGATGGTATTTTAATCAGATTGCTGACAACAGTGAATGAAATTGATGCACCCAGAGAAACAGGCCTTTGAAATGGTCCGTGCACAGAAATTCTGTATTTCTTGGTCTCCGAATATTGTGGCTTGACACGGTGTGTAAGTGGAATAACCACCGAGGACTTCATCTGTGATTGACGACAAACTGTAAAAGATCTAGATCAGAGTCTGGCATATAAAGAGCATTTGACGGCCATATACCAAGTAGTGCAATGGATATAAGCAAATAGTCGACTACAAAGGTGGCCCTCGCGACACAAGATAACAGAGAACCTTCCTGCCTTGCTGACAGTTGTCCCCAAAAAACCGAAAGGCCACCCAGTATAAAGCCCAGAGACAAGATCCAAGTCCCATAGAGACCAGAAGCCCAGTTAAATGCAGATTTCCTCCCAAGGTATATATGTTTTCTCCACCGATGATAGCGCTCCTTGCAGATGGCAGCACGTCGGATGATAGGGTTTCGCAAGCTGGTTTGCACCGGGTACTTGAGCCCTGGTGGTCCAGGGTGATTCATGTTCTCTATGGGATGTGTGTGTATCTGAGAGCGGGAGAATGATGAGCAACGACAAGTCGATAACCCGGAATCTGGCCTCGAGGCTTTCTCGCGGCTGACCCGAGCGACTGTCGATCATGAGGGAATACTTCCCCTTTTGGACACCGGTAAGCCATGTTGCCGGACCGCGGTCTTACGACAGCAGTAAGTCACAGGAATCTTGGCAAATTCTTAGAACACGTCTTAAATATACACTAGATCATCTTGTCTTCGGGATTCTTCAAGGAACACCTAGGGTATTTTGAAGTTTCTGTTGTAGAAACCCGTAACTCCAGAAATCTTACGACCGCACAAAATTCCCGTGTAGCTGTGTATGCAATGGGAAAAAACGCTGATAAGTGGATGGACACTTGCTATCATGCGAGCTATTGTCAGACTTCCCTATGTCGACATGGGGAGAGGAAGAAAGCATGGTTCGGAGTTTGAACTCTGACAGTCGCGCGAAGATGTGGACCGATGATCAATGATGGACACTGCAGAAAGTAAAGGGCCTTCACCGGAGTACCCCAAAAGCGCTCAGAAGTAGTGCTTTTAGGTACTCAAGCGGAGTACCTCGGGGTACTCCGATGTAGGTCTGAATTTATAAAATAGCTGCTTACATGGAGTACCCTACATACTTCGCACAAGTGCTTCAAGGCACTCTACTCAAGGTATGGGAGGTACTCTGCCTGAGTGCTTGACGGTACTCAAGTGTAGTACTTCAAGGTACTATCACTGGGTACTCTGAGGTACTCGAATGAAGCGCCTAGGTACTACCGTTGAATGCGACCAAATATTGCAATAAATTCATATTATTATACCGTCGACTACAACACATGAGTCTACAAAGGAAATGCAGATAGGACTCACCACAAGCCGAATGTCCAAAGTCAAAGGTTTTGATTCGCCGCGTGCGCATTGAGTCGACCACTTGTACAAGAAAAGCCGTCAGTGCTGATAAGCTGAAGAGGGAGAGCAAAGGATACTCACAAAATGCAAAGACACTGGTTTGTGTTGCAAGTCAGTGCGTCGCAATTCTACAAGGACAAAAACAGTCAGAAGTCATTTATGAGGACATCCACGGCAAGCGCACCTAGTATCAATGCTTCGCACACTATCTTCATTGGAGGCAGAAAGGCGGTGGGAGTTCTATCGCCCGAAATGAAAGTTAGCTTTCGAAGCAAAGACATGGAAACGGAAAAAGGGACTTGAACTTAGCGATCAGATCGAAATCTAGCCCACTAGACACGTGCTTGCAGCGAACGGAAATTGATTGCGACAGGGTCAATGCAAGGAACGGAACAGAAGAGAAAGACTCACTTACCTCCACAGTACGCCCTCAGCCCGAATTAAGTCGGCACCCAGCCGCTAATAAAAACCGTGTATCAATGCCGGCACCTCACAGCAGATAAATCAGACACAAACCAGCCTCGGTGTGGGTTTGAGGACAAAAAATGACCTTCCCGGGCGGGCGCACAGCGTCACGAAGAACTTCAAGATGTCACAAATGGGGATCACAGCTATTATGACATTTCAGACGCTCGACGTATGTTTCAAAGACCAAGCAGGGCAGTTGATTCGCGAAGCTGAAGGCGCTGCTAATGAATGGAATGGAGTATAAGTTTAATATGGCGGGAAAGTTCTGGACATCGTGAATATGGGCTTACCTCAACTCTCAGTGTATCTTCGGGTAAAAAAATGTCGTCCAGTTTCATAGACGAAAGAGACATGGCGCACTAAGGAATAAGATTTTCGAATCATGAATGATCGGTGAACAAGGGGCAACATACCGTGGAAGTAATGATGGATGGCCCATGCGCATATGAGCGCAACATTGAGGTCTGCGGAAACAAGACCTAGTCTGAAAACAGGAGATAAGCAGAGTAGATGAAACAAGAGGGCACTAATCTACACACCGCGGTGGTAAGTCGGCATTGGCGCGGAAGCTAAAGTAAACCATCTTACAGGCGAGGCAGCGGTGCTCCGTGCGAATGCGGTTTTTTGCGATCTATGCAAAACATGGGCCGTGTCAGGACTACCCAGTATATTATGGGATCGAACATACCTCAAGGCTCCATCCCTGCAGATGGCACATGAAAATTTAGCGCCGTCGGTACTGAAAGAGAACAAAGATGAATTAGGATACACACCGGGCCTTACACTTGGCTGAAGACCTGGCGATAGCACGTTTTACAACAAGAAATTCGAAGCATATATCACACAGGGAATGAAACCGCAGAAAAGAAACAGCACGTACGTCCATAATGAGCAAGAGCATGGCCATATGACGTTCCAAGTTCGCAGGTAGCTGAGAGAGAACATGTTAGAGACATACACAAAACGATACAAAAGGCCTCCCTTCAACCAAAATCCAGCGGAGTACACAGCACGACGCACGGGGCAATTCAGCGTCGAAAGGTTCAGCAGCAAAACTGGCCCGAAAATTCGGGAATGGAACATCTGATCAAGAAATAAAAATAAGAAGTTAAAGCCAGCCTTACCGAGGTAGAATTCAACCTTCGGGGGCGGAAGAGGAAGATTGTCGTGAATTTCATGTAATGAAAGACAACAGAAAGGACTCGCTTACCTCCGTAGTTGGGCCGAGTCCTGTGTCAGGCTGCGAATGATTATCGTGTGTGAATACTCAACTCGTGAGGCAAGCTGGAAAAAACAAGTGACTCACATGAAATAAATGAGACAGCCCTGGTGCGAGTCCGAGAGCTCAAAGCTCGGAGATGATCAGCTTGCAGCTCACGGTACTGAGCCTGCAACAGATTAGGTGATTGTAGGACTGGAAACGAAGCAAAGCGACGATGGGGACATACCTCGGAGCGACGACGTCTATAGACAGTAGGTGAAGAATCTAATATATGAATGATAAATGAAAGTTGAAGGAAGTCCGGAGAGGTTACCTGAGTTGTACGGTATGCTAATCGGCTTTTGATTTTAGGGCTAATGAAGGATAGTTTCGGCCTCTGAGAACGAACTCGTGGTCAGTAAAAGCGGATTCAAAAGGATAGAATTTTGGAAGCGGCTTACCTCCCTGATCTATGAACCGTAGTTTCAGCTTCTGAAGCGCAAATCAGGTCAGTAGAGGCGAGGTAAAGGTAGGGTGAATTTCAATCCAAAGGCACGGCCTGCCCCCTCGAGTCGAGGGACCATAGTTACCGGCTCATGAAGAGAGAGGATAGAAAGAGAAAAACTGGAAGACGGAGCAGAGGAAGAATAGGAGCGCGAGGAATGGGAGCGTACTGCGAGCTGGGACTGCGAAGACAAATCCATACATCAAAGATCGACTCTTTGATGTCGGCGCGCTGCAGGAGTTGTGCAGTGCGATTGATCGAGGAGCGACTTGGGAGCGTGTTGGTAGGCGAAATGGTATGTTGCAGACTTGAGCCGAGTACTAGGAAGGCTCAGTGGCGATGTAAACTACAGAGGAAGGGGATGAATAGAGTGGCTACACACCGTAAATGGTTTCCCGGTGCCGCGCTACCAAACTCTCTACATGCTTGATGGCTGGGAATCGCTGGGTTGGAGTCGAGGGTTCAGAATCCATTCGAGTAGCAAAGCATCACTTCGTCTTTGGTTTGAGGAGAGTATAGGAATATTAGCAAGCATGAAGGACAGTAAAAGCCGAGGGGCACACACCGCACCTTGCTCCACCTAAATACCGCCCCCTGGTGCCGTTGCGATGCTAAAATATCCCAGATATACTAGAGGAGACATGTAGGGATGTCAGCAAAGAGATTGTGCGAACCAAAATGAGTCCAATCTCACCAGACAGCCATTGGGGTCTCTGAACGAGTTGTATACCGGTTTTCGGGTTGTCGCAGAAGACCAAGAGTGTAAGTTTGGATCACCTACTACGCATTAGAGACCTTCTGGGGACTTCCAGGAGTGGCCAGATGCTCGTGCGCACCCTTGTTGGTGAAAACATCGAAATTCTTGTATTCTGCCGTGGGGTGGTCCGTGGCGAGCTGAATGGACACAAAAACGAGATAATAGCGTGTATTGAGGGCTTATTAATGAATTGGAGATGTTGCGGGGAGGCAAAACACGCGGGACTGCAGCAGAAAGAGCGGAGGATGGTGGAAGAAAGCAAGACGCGTGATTACGTACAACCCATCACTGCTTGATCGAACAATTCTGATTCAATTCCGAACTTAAACATGCGAACTAGGAGACTGTCGGAGGTAAATACAATTACTTTTGAGCACTATTGTCATCTTTCCACCTCTTTTCATTTCATCCCGGTGCTCTAGCCAGCACAATAACATACAAATACAATAACACACAGACTTGGGACGATTGCAACGACATTTACACATGCGGTTAGTCAGTAGTACAAAACAGTAACATGCATTTACAATCACAGAACAGGCGCGCTTCCAAGAAATCCTGAATATGGAGTGCTATATTTCAGTTATGGTCAAGTTCAGTTAGGAGCAACGTACAAACTCAATGTTTGGTACGAGTAGACCTGCGGACAGGTTCTGTCGGGGCGGTATTCTTGGTCTTTTTGGACTTCATGGCAGTGGTTGCAGGCTTTTCATTCCATGTCTATCAGTATTTCAGTCTCACAGATATGTACACCGACTCACTGGCTCACTGAACTTTTTCTTGATCTGCGGCTGCAAAGTGTTATCTGATTGCATAACTACAAGATGAGCAGCATATTTACCGGAGGAAAGTCACTCAAACTGAGTTTCTCCGGGGAGTGGTGTGTACTCTGTGATGCAGTTGAGTGAGATGTGTGTTATTTGACTGACTCCAGACTCACCGAGTCCACCAAGGTCGGTGGTTTCGACTGTTTTTCGCTCTTGATGTTTACGAGGGTCATTGGTGCCTTCTAGTATTCTGTGAAGTCCAGAAACTACGGAGTAAATGCGATCAACTAACTGAGAATTTAGGATCCGAAGCCGGCGGTGGGTGTCGAATGAGGATATCGGTGTTGCAGAGATCTCCGTAATCACTGCTGTTGAGTAGAACTGAAAGGGCGTCGTCAAAGTTTAGACGGAGATCTTCGGCAATGAGGGTTGTTGTTACGAAAGGAGCCAGAATATAGTCTATGAATTGTGCTTCAGAAAGGAGTGTTCCGTTGCGACCAGGGCGGTCCCACTGCTGGGGCGTATCAGTAAGTGTAACAATTGTATTGTGAATTTGAATCCAGCTCGTCGCTTTGTTGACGTAGTCGTACAGGGTGGAAGAAATGATAGCTTTTCCGGTCGGGCCGTAGCTGAAAAAAAAAAATAAGAGCAGTAACACAGATACAGGCTTTGGGGCTTACTATCCGCAGCGAGCAGCGCGGTCTGCCGCTGGCGCAAAAGATCTGATCTCAGCGAGTGAGAAAGCGTGCACTTTGTAGGAAATCTGTTCCAGAAAATTCCGCCAGATTGGGCATTCATCCAGAGCTCTATCGTCGCAGATCAAATCCAGGAGCTGGTCCTGGAGCTCGAGAACACGATCGGGGAGGCCGTCAAGATCGATATTGAATGCCCAGCCGTTGCGCTGCGCTTGTTGAACGCAAGCATACCGCTTATTGTCGCTTTTAATCATCGTGCAGATCTGCCTGGTGAGATCATAGGTGCTCCCAGGTTTTGAACTCTTGAGGATCCCCTGTTTTCGAGCAAACAGGGTGAGCAGCTCGTCCGATGGATTCGCAGGGAGAGTGTCGTTGCAGTAGCTGGAAGGACAGATAGAGGGCAGGGGAGCAGCGGGAGAGGAGACGATTACTAGAGCAGGCTTTGAAGGGGGAGGAATCACTGCAGACGGCAAATGGCCAATTTTTAACTGTGGAGAGCGAACCTGGGTTGCAGTTTGTTACGGAGTAAGCTAAAGAAAGATACCTTCTTGCTCTGCCGCACCGAGGTCATTTCTTCCTGGTGTTTACGTTTTGCAGGCAGAGGGGTCGTCTGGAATGAGATAAAAACGATGACTTGGACTGGACTGTAGGCTCAAGTATTACGCACCGGCGGTTGAATAACTTGTTTCGATTTCTTTGGAACCTGAATACACCGAATATAACGATTATTATTGGACAAAACTGAAGGTATACGCACCGATGACTGATTAGTCTGTAGCAGTGACGGAGGCGCATTCTCCTATTATCAATGTGATCAAAATTGAAGATTGAGTGGGAAGAAGCAGACCTTTTCCGCTTGCTTGCGCTGTTTAGCCGTAGCCGGGATCGCCTGAGGCTCGTCAACAATTTCATCGTTGTCCCAGCTCGCAGCTTCCAAGCATAGATCTTCCATCTGCGAGTCGTCGGCGAGCTCGGGGAAGTCCACATCATACTGACTGAAACTGTCTTCCTCTTCTTGATTCGAGGCGGCGTCGTCAACATCCATATCAATGTTGTCAGTATCTGGGTCTGCCTCATCGTCCTCGTCTTCTTGATCACTTTGCTCCGGTTGTTCGCTGTGGGTGCGTGAACGACGAGATGGTGCTGGCAGACCTTGTGCTTCAGCGGCTTTTTCCACTCGCAAGTCGCGATTGAACTTGTCGGTGGTATTTTGAAGGTATTGTTTCAGAATAGCGTGTATAGGCCAGCCCCCCTGAAAGAGTTGAAAGTACGTAACCTCTTTCTGGACCTGCGAAACTAAATTACGGAGAAATTCAGAGAGAAAAGAAGTATCTCACCAATTGGATTAGTTTATCAATGCGGGTCTTCTCTTGATTTGCGATAGTCTTTCCGGTGGGAAGGTAAGCGTTGGCAAATGCCCGAACGAGACGCTGTCCAACATCAGGCACAAATCAAGCTTAAAGAAACGAATCATGCACGAGAAGGCGTTGGTATCTTGCCCCGTGGTCGGTTAACTGCATTGCATCCCGCAGCACATAACCGTTCTTGCCCTTCCCTGCCCTTTTGGCCGTGGGATGAGCTTTGTCGTGGGCTGCTCGGCACGCAATTTCGCTTTCGCTGGGGTTAACGGTGAATAAATGGATCACAAGCGGAGTACGTACCTAATTCGTCTTTCTTGGCTTCGAGCTCCTGCTGATTCTTTGCAAGCTGCGCTTTCATCTCTTCTAGTTGCTCTTCCATAGTTTTTGTCCGTTGTTTAGCCATTATGAGGTTGGTATAACAAGGATGGAGGCGGATGGAGGCGGTAGAAAGAGAGCGTGTTTGATCGGATTGGCTCTGTTTGTGAGTGATCTTGGTTCCCAATCTGGACCGAAACCTAATCCGAACCGTAGCTTTTCAACTAAATCTCTGCCATAGCTACCTAGAGCTAGTCTAGAGATTGTGAATATTCAACGGTCTTCCTTTTTACTCTTGTCATCAATGCTTGGCACTGATTTCATTCTTATTTCCCGTCCGGGTGCATTCAAGTTCCACCTGGCGGAAGTTACTTTCTTTTCTTCCGACCACATCTCACTGAGAAGCTCTGTGGGATGGCATTCTCTGTCACACTCAAAAGGTATCGCTATGGTTCCAGGCTATTTTGAGTCCACCAAAAAGAAAATTTGAGTAATACATCAGGCGCCCTCCCCTGTCGGTTGAATCAATGGCTGACAAAGGTAATCTACCGTTTGCTGTGACCTTAATTTTGACATTTTGTAATGGCAGGATCACTGTATTACTGGTTCGTTGCCCCGTAAATACCCAGATTCACACATACCGTAAATTCACGGTTAAATACCTGTGTACCGATTCTGCATTATGGCTACTCTGTGTATCCAAAAATGGTGTCGTTGTGGCTGACCTCTTCCCATGGATTCTTGGAATCGATTTGGAATAAGTTTCAGGTCCTGCGTGGTTGTTCCGTGGCGGGACAGCTGACATTATTCAAAATTGGGCTGTTTTTGGTAATCAGGTGAAAACCTGCTGCTGATTAGGTCCAAATAAATTCCTGCAACCCGATAACAAGAATTTCCAATACAATCTGCACCAAATGATGACAGCTTACACAATATAGAGATATATCGGGTGATCAATGCAGTGATTGGGCATAGGGTCAGGGTGGGCCGAGAACAGTGTTTCAATCAGGTAATCATTGGACCTAGAAGAAGCTAGAAACTGTTTTGAGGGGTATTGCGGAGGGGGCGGTACATCAATAAGCCAGCCACAATCAATGTACCAGCTATAAATGGTCCAAAGTTTTAATTTTCTGTAATTTGGTGTGATCTTGCTACCAAATCCACCTAATTTTCAGGTTCTGTGCTCAAACAAAATTAAGACATCCCTAATAGCCTGAAAAAAATTCCCAAGCACCAAGGTCTCATAGTTTTTGTGCATGGTTACCAGACATTCGTCCCATGACCAAATAAAGAGCTGCACCCATTCATAAGACTGCCAGGGCCCCCCGAGAGCAACAGAATCGGTTCCGTGGCATCAAAAAGCCCTGCAAACCCGCCTCAACATACACATAGCTTCGAGAGCCTTGCACTATGCCAAAGAATTTATCCGGGAATGTTGGCTGTGTACCAAAGACTTAGGCGGAAACTCTGTGAGTCTGGTACACTGGTTGAAACAAATGGTTCAAAGGCGATACAAAAGCATGGTACTCATTGGTATTGTCGTTCATCCCTTCCTTTTATGGATGCCGGCGTTGAATGCGTCCTCGGCATCACGGATCACGGCATTTTTGTTCAGTTTGGCGTTAGGTGCAATGTCAATATTCAGTCAATGTATGACCAATCATTCATGAAACATATGTGGATGCCTCGATCCATCCATGACTCTGTAGTAACCACTTTTATCTTGCAACCTAAGTGGTGTTTGACTTTCAAGTTATTGTTTTTTAGTAGAAGAAATAATTATTATGCTGCTTGCGGGCAGGATTACCCAGTCTCAGGACATACTTGAGACATGTAAGAATCACCTGGCACTGTCTATCATGCTTAGCCAGGCAAGCCCCGTTGAAATGTCGCTTTGATGTTAACAGGCTGGAAGAGTCCAAGCTATTGCAAATCCAATGCGCACGGGATTATATCCAAAGTCGAGGAAATCAATTCAAGTTTACAGTACCTACTCCTCCCCATCTTCCTCCTCTGCTTCGACAAACTCAGGCCTGATGTACCCGCCGGTCTATCAACTATCACCCATTTGTTGCGCGTCGCCATACGGCCTATTCCAGCGCTGACTGCTTGAAGGTCGGTTACAATGGTGTTGTTAGTTTGTGTGTAGGAAACGAGTTGTTTTGCGGCATCTCTGCCAGCGGTGGAGCAGGGGGTGATCACAGCCAAAAGGCGAGTTTGGCCTGAGAAGACACGGAAGATTGCTGTTGGCAGGAAGTGTGCAGACCAAAATCTGCTGCAGTTGTCCATAGCAAAGGACCAACTCGATCTTGTTCCCGGACTCGGTGCGTTTTTTTACTTGGATTTCATACTGAGAGTGGATTCAGAATCGAACGATGGATTGATCGTTGTGCTTACCCGAATATAGGAATTACCTCGAACCATTTTCTCCCCTCGAACCAAGGCAGATGCGGTGCGAATCGAATCTCCATCCCTGATTCGCACTTTTCCCCAACCTGGCATTATCTGCGGTAACAAAGGAAGGATTTTCTTGACAGGCTGGACGAGAGCGTCGTGGAAATAGACTGCAACCTTCTCACGCAGATCGTTGTCCGGCATGTTCATTTGTATTTGGGTCTCATGAGAATAGCATGGGGATCTGTTCGAAGTGTTACGGTTCCTGAGCTCCAAAAATTTGTACCGCACTCACAGCTTTCATAAGTGCTGTCATGTTGGGAGAGCTCGGGAGAACGCTGTCCAAAAATGGCGAGTTCTTCTGCGAGATCGTAGCGAGCGCCGATTTGCTCCAGGTATGCGTAGTGGAGCATCCGATTGTTTAGATTTGCCCACGGCTGCGACCTGGACCGCAAACCTCGCTTGAGAAATCCACAGTAGCGTTCCATGAAGAAAGTCCATGTCGTCCAGGACGGTCCACAGAACCTGATGTCGGGACAGACATGTAGCATCCCGTGAACGGTGAGAGGGCAGACACAAAGTCGGTCCTCGCGATATTGGTAGTAGTACCTTGTATTTGGGATCAAATTCACATCAACTTGAGTCGAAAATAAGACTTACTTCTCGTACATCTGCACCCACTCAATGATCTGCTCTTCCAGAGCCTCAAGAATCGCGTCGGTGTAGGTGAATAAGAGGACCGTTTTGATGATCTCTGTGAGTTGGCAGGCATGGTCATGGTATTTGGGATGGGGAAAGCGACCCTTGAGCAGTCCAGGCGCCATATAGACAAACCAAAAGCACCAGGCCTCGGCGGTGAATTTACTTGAACCGCCGGCAAGAGATCGGCAAAAGTCTGCGGGAATATCCTCCATCGCATCTGCTTTCTCCTGCCAGATCTCAGTCCAAACATCGTCATCAATTTCGTAGTCTTCACATCCCGAATCCACACCCTTGAACTTCCCGCTCCAGAGCTTGACGAGATTGGGGATGATATTCTCGAAGAACAGATGCATGCAATCCCACAGATATGAGCGTGCACGATCCATGGAGCCGACACGACGCAGAGCTGGTAGGCCCCAGATTCCGTGGTATTTTGCGAGCTTCTCTTTGTCGCCAAGAAGGCAAGCATCATCAATCTGATCGACCACCGCCTGGAAGCTGCTGTCGGTGCGCAGGGGCAAGTTCCGAGGATCCCAGCTCTTGTGAAGCTCGCCATCAGCACTCGGTGAAGCCAGCGACATGTAATAAATTGTCTCGCCACCAGTCTTGTTGCGAAGGCCCTTCATTTCGCACGAGCGGCAGGCACTCAAACTGTTGTGGCCCTTGACATTAAGCAGCTTCTCGATGGCGATGATGTCTCCCATCCCCAAAAATATTATACGCACGAAGGGGGAATATCTCCTGTGTAATGCAATTGTATGTTGGGACACCAACAGCCAGGCGTGCGAGTTCGTCATCCAAGGGACAAGATAGCTATGTGCATCCTTGGGGCCTTTTGGGCCCGAAATGACGCCGCAACAAGGAGATCCAGAAGATGGGTGCGTATCTCGGGGGGAATAGAGTAGAGTTTGGCAAGAATCGGGGGTGGGTAGCAGATGGACCCTTCCGGCGGCGCTCGAAAAGAAGGTACGAATCGGTGCAGAATCCCAGAGCGATGTCGTACTCGCCAGAGAAATAGCAATGGGCGAGCTCTTTACCATCTACGACAACCTTCTGAGTGCAGAGCTGCTGGTAGTGCTCCGCATCAAAGACATCCGAAATGGTACCGGGGATCGATTTGTAGTTGTGACGGTAGCGAAGTTGCTCCATCTTCTTCGGATCAAGAAGAAACCCTGGAGACGAGGAATGAGGGGGAGATAGCAGAAAAGGCGTCGAGGTTTCGAGGCAGGAGTGAGCCGAGGCTCCTTGCAGAAACGGCAATGCTGGAGGTGTGCATGTTTGCCGGTGTAAGCCATGCAAGAATTTGGACAGCAATGGTACCACTGTGGTTCGATTCCAGACAGAATCGCGACTCGGTGAATCATCACCCAATGTGAACTGATCTCAAGTTTGGCTCGGAACGCATGGCGCATCTGCGCAAAGGCAACACGGGGCATATTTGAGATCATCTTGAGATTGAATGCACGGATGTTATCGCGATCCTGCTCAGTCAAAGTTGCATTACCTTTGTTGTGTAATTAGGAAGATTCATTGGAGGGAACATCAGATATACGTACGAACATCCCATAGCGAGGACTCCTGGTCCGCATCCATCATCTCGTCGAGCTCTTTACACATCTCCTCACGGGATATTGGTGTATCACGATCTTGCTCTTCATCGAAAGACTTCCATTCGTCGGCATCGGAAGTTCCTCGAGATCCAGACCGCTGTCGTGGGGCTCGAAGTCCTCTTCCAGATCAGACAGGGATGCAGCAGCTCCATCGGGCGCATCAACGTCCATGGGAGATTGGGCATGATAATCGTACAAATCGATGTGGGGATCGTCGTCAAAGTCCAGGAGTGGGGGGTAATTCCATAGAGATTTGAGGGTGGGGAACTTCTTGCAGGTTCCATATCGAAGTCATCTTCCCTCTCGTATTCCGATTCCGATGCTGCAATGGTTGATTGATCGGCAATTTTGGCATAGTGGAGTTTCCTTTGACGACATTGAATTCGGGAAGGCTGGAGGAAGACAGTGTAAATGCAGGCCCCAGATTTTATAACACAAGACGCTTACCGGTGAAGCAGTCTCAGGTTTTCAAGCCAAAGGCTGGGAAAGAGACGAGGGGAATTAGGATCTGGGGTCAAGATTGAAGTAGGTTGCAAGATCTGCGGCAGCTGGCAATGATTGTACTGTGCCAGGCGTGCGAAGCAGGTTTGTGGATCAGCGGACTCGGCAGTAAAACTGCCCAGAGGCTGAGAAGGTAGGTATTTGAGGCCAGCACGGAGTAGCTGCCTAGCAGGGACCGTCGTGGCGCTTGAAAAGCAAGTGGCTACGTCGTCCCAGAAGCAGAACCTCGATTTAGAAGCTGATCTGGTAATAAACACCAGTAAATAGCCGGTACTGCCACATTGCGGCATGTTCCGGCAGTTGGTTCAGGATGCCGCACCCGACAATCCACAAAACTAAGAGCCTAAAAACATGCCTTATTTTTTCCTTGGATATAGGGTAGGCAGATCGCCCTAAAAATGTTAAATGGAGCCAAGTATGCGTGATCTCGCACTGTAGGTTAATCATATTGTTCCCGAGCTGAGTTTGAAAATGGCATCATAGATGCCGCAGCATGCAAGAGACCGGCCAAAAAAACCTTGTATACTCGGTCCCGGAATGTACCGGGGACAGTACTTCAACCAAGTATCTCAAGAGCACTTCAATCAAGTACCTTGAATTGCAGTACCCTCTTGAGTACTGACCTGAAGTACCCGATGGAGTAGTGCTTTTTCGGGTACTCATACAAAGTACCCTGTTCTTCAGTACTGTTGCAGGTACTGGTGTGAAGTACGTCAGAAGGTACTGCAAAGTAATGCCTTCATATGGAGTACCTATTTTCCGCTTTGAGTACCTAGGTACTGACATGGAGTACCTTTACTTTCCGCAGTGTGGACCAACGACATTGGCAGCTGTAACTTGTCCGCGTCCATAAACCACTGTTCGAGACATCCCTCACCTTTGTAACCTGTGTAGCCATCCTCTGGTATATATATGGCCATGGATCCACTTTCATCACTCGTGCCTCACACCCTCCGCCGAGGCCTGGCCCAGACGTTCTCGCGACTTGGCTTGGACACCCAAGAGAACGATTTCTCGGGATGAAACCACAGCCTCTGAGGGTTCTTTCGAGCCCGAGAACCGCTCGAACTCAGCGTGCATGACATTGTCGCTGCCCTCGTTCCCCCCGAACTCGTCTACATCATCCTCAGCCTCGCCTGGCCTCGCAGAATACTGGGCGCAAATCAAGTTCACGCACGCGCAGGCGGTTACAGCTCTCCACCTCCAGATCCGCCAATGCTGATGCGTCCCTGTGCTAACTTGCGCTCCCTGCGATTCTCGGTGCGCCGATGCAGATGCAGCATCGAAGATCCACGTGAAGGTCCGGCGCGTCCCAATTCACGACAGTCAGTCACGACCAGAGATGGTGCAGCGACCCGCCACTCCGAGGTGAGTTCCGCATCCCATTTCTCGTATTTCCCCTAAATAATCCGGGATGCTGACACCACCCGCTAGGCACTTACCTCGGCTCTACCTGGTACGAAACCGCGATGCTGCGCCCAAGTCAGGCCCAGGCCTCCGCCTCATCCCCTCTCCTCTTTCCCAACTCCACCTCCAGACTTCCAAACTTGAACGCAAACTCAGCATCGCGGCCAAGTATCATGGGGCCATCCTTTCCGTCTTTTTGTAGCAGCCATCAAGCCATTGTCGTCGCCGTCCTGTGCAACGAGGGCGAACAACCGCATTTGGACTGCATCGATCAATGTTGTACTCGTCGGCGACGACGGCGAGAAAATGTATAACCGACCTCTGTACAAAGGCTGGGCATTGAGGTTGGAGGTATGGTGTATCGGCTAGCAAGATTCGTCCCGATTTCATTTGCTAGGTCAGCGCCATGCTAAAAAGAGAGCGGTCGGAGATGAGCGCACCAGCCGGCCGGAACATGCGCGCTGACGCGCATTCCACATTGCCCGAGCAGTTAATGAACACGCGGGGTTAAGTCATAACTTTGGTGAAAGGAAGATATAGATGTGGGCGCACCTCGTTCTAATTCTCATTGCTGGTTTCCCCGCGCCTGCGTCATGGGGAGGGTGGGCGAAGTGACCGCGTCGGGGCGAGACAAGAAGGCATAGGTGCGGACCGTGGAGGCGTTGATTACGAGCGTGGCGCGGACGAATGGCATCAACGTTGACGCCCACAGCGCCCAATACTTTGATGCTTCGAGTCGGCGAGTGGGCCGCGCGGGGCGCGGGCAGGGGTTGGAACGGCGTCGACGTTGGTACGAGCCGCCGTGGACGTGCACGCATGACAGGACTGGCTGTACCTGACGCTTGTGGTGGCTTGAGTATGTTGGTGAAGCTGCGCGCAGCCGAGCGTTGGTGTCGAGAGGAGGAATATTGCCGTGCAATCCGAATGCGGGGGCGGATCAGGGCAAGGCGCGAGGATGGTGATAGGGTGAAAGGAATCTGGGAGAAAGATGAGAAAAAATAGAAAAAATAGAAATATATTAGAGTATGCACCATTTTGACCATGACGCATGACGTTGGAGGGCGATGACGGGCTGCGCGGGCGCGGAGACGAGGCTGAGGGACGGCCAGAGAAGGAGGGATGGGGTACAGCCGAGTAGGATGGAGCAAGGCCAATGGGTACTGGTTCGTGGATATGCCGGCATCGACGAGTAGGATGGCACGAGCGCGGTGGCAGGGGGGAGAGCGTTGGCTGGACAAAGGGAGAGCGGCGGCGATGGCAGGTGGGAAAGCGCGCGCAGGCGCAGGCGGCGCTGCTGGAGAGGCGGGCTGCGGGCCGAATACTGTTGAATTTCATTCAATTCGGCACGGGTTGTGACCCGTGACCCAAAATACCGATTCGGCACTCCGGCCAACCAACGAATTTGGCGTGACACCTCCAAAATTCGCATTCACGACGAGAAATTACGAAAATCTCTGCCTTTTTTGCCCTCCAAGGGAGATTTGGCCCCAGTTGTCACGCATTTTACATTCCGGCACTGGGCGCCGTGACCCGTGACCGAGACCAAAATTCATCGCGGCACAGGGGGTGCGTGACGCGTGACCGCGATTGAATGAAATTCCACAGTACGCGGAGTAGAGGTGAGAAGACGGGCAGCGGCGGCAGACTCATCGCCAACGGCGAGGAGGTCGTGCGTGTCGTTGTCGTACGAGTCAGAAGTGTGACGTCGGCAAGAGACGGCGGCGCGACACAGGGACAAACAAACGCGTGGCGGCGGGGCGCGTCGGGAGGGGGCGGGAGGGCGGCGGCGTGTCGGAGATAATAAGGAAAAAGGTACGTTGTGTGCGTCAGGATGTGTTGTAGAGGATGGGCTGGTGGTTGCCGGGAGCGTATGTAGCAGCCAGTGGGTTGTTGCTTGTAGCGTGTAGCCCCTAGGCCTAGCATTAACCCTAGGCTGTTGTGGTTTGTGGCGGAGCTGTAGCTGTGGGATAAAGCCGAAAGCGTTGAGAAGAGATCTATATTGATCGGACTTCATCGGTCGTGGTTCGTCCGAGGGGATCGGGGTTAGGGCCATCCAGGAGAAATAGACATAGTTCCTGCTGCATTCTGGATCCTCCCGGGCCGCTCCTCGGAATTTTTCCGAGTGCTGAGCGACGACCAGCGGTTATTATTCGGAACAGTTTCCTCCTCAGGCAGCATCACGCCGGCGCGGATTAGATTGGATTTGCCACGCAGCTCCGTCTTGCGCAATCCCCGCGGAACGCCGGGTTCCAGGAAGTACTCGGCGTACAAAGCATTGTGAATATCAGATAGCCGAGCTCACGCGACTGGCGCTGCGACGTCCCTTACTGTTCCATTTCGTTCAATTCGTACGGCACTTTGGCGTGTGACATCAATTATGAATGATCTTTTCGTATGCGGGCTTGCGACCTGTGTGACTTACGAAAAATTTTCGTATATAAACTGCCCCGCAGGGCCGCCCGGAGCAAATTTTTTTGTGTTAAATTGGTGAGAACCTTTCGGATTGAGCCCTTGTGACCTGTGACCTACGAAATTAACCGTTCTTTAACGAAATGCCTCCCTCGGCTGTGCTCTTACTCCATGTAGTTCCTCCATTGGGTTCCTTCTCCGCTACAAATCCCCATTTGCACTGGCGCGGAGTGTTTTCAACTCCTCTGACTCTCACAGCAGCCTGCGGAAACTCGCCGCTGTGCACTCATTTCCCGTTTCAGGCAACATTTTTCCGATTCTGCGGACCTGCGGAGTGACTGCGGACTGTCTGACGGCTGGACGGATCGGGACCTCCGGGGTACTGAAGCTAGTCCCGTGAATTGCCAGTGCACCGAAATTGACTACGCCGCAGGGCAACAGATCTTTGTCATACTGCAGCCACGTATGGCTTTTACGGATATAAAGAGATAGAGTTCCATGTCGTCCTTTTATCCTCCCGCTCTCGCTTTTGGCTTTTCGCATGTTCTACTGTTGCCTGGTTAATTCCGCATTCCCCCTCACCCCCATATGATTTGATGAGTCTTTTGCTGCTTAGCTTGGGTCTTAGCTTGGGCGTCACTGCAATGCACTTCGTGACCCAATTTCTTGCCTACCTTGCGGCTTCAAGTTCCGTTTTTGGCGGCGTCTTTTTTCGTATAGCTTGGGTTTTTTTCTTGGGCGGGACTGGATGAATAAACATCGCCTGCCTTGCGCCTTTGAATCCAGTCTTTGGCCTGCAACTCCCGCAATTACATCAATGAACCAATGCCTGCCCGTGGTCCCAAACGAACAACGCCTTGGGCAGAATTTATCTTGAAGATTGCAGGGCCAACTGCTGCTCATTCTGGAGGACAAAATTCCGTTGATGTATAGCATTTGTCCCGGTCCATCGGTATTCGGGTGCAGACCACAGTTTCTAGTGTTCTTTCTTATGCCGAAAAAATTGACTTGCCGTCAGAGTTGGTGAACCTTTCATGTCAGAATCGCCTCCACCTAGAAAGGTCAGCTAATCCCCCTCCTGCTGTTCTGTAATTTCCGGGTGATATTCCGTACACGATGTACACTCGCAATAAATATTTTTTTAATTGCAAAGTTTCGGGCTTACATACCGGAGCGAAGCGGAGGCCCATCTTGTATTTTCGTAGATTTTTGTGCTTGTGACCTGTGACCATACGAATTGAAGGAAATCAAACAGTATCATGGAAACATTGGTTCTTAACAAAAGCCTGGCGGCCCATCGCTTGCGCCGCAAAGTGTTTCCGCCTACTATTTTACAAATGTTTCTTTCGCGATCCTAGGTGCACACAACCTTGCACTTCGCTTATTGATGGCGGTAGCACGCGGTTTCGGAGAAGAGCGGCATGCGAAGACAGTTGATCGAGCTTGCCCCTTCATAAGCACTTCTTTTCCTCACGATGCTCACGCTTCCTCTTCACGACCACTATCGCACTGTACTGCGCCCCGAGCAGAAAGCAACTCATTTCCACTATGACCTACACCGCTGCTGCAGTCCTCCCCTTCCTTGTCCCCCTCGGACTCGTCCTATTCTCAACCATTCGGCACAGAGCAGTTATCCAGCGCATCCCCGGACCTCCTCCGTCGTCTTGGCTCCTCGGTGCGTCGGCGCTGATCAGTGTCGGATTCGCCATCCATTCTGATCAGGGTGAACACACCAGGCAATATGTTGCAGCTGGTTTCTCCCACCGTACGGCTACTACGACGATATTTGGCGAAGACCTACGGCAACCGGTACAGATTCCAGGGATCTTTTTGGGGTGTGTCGTGCCTCCTCATTGCCTGGCGGCGCTTGCCCATAGTTTGAAACATGGCAGCGCGACCGCCTCATGGTCTCCGATCCTCTCGCACTCCAACATATCCTGAACAGTGGCGAGTTTGAGTTTGCACCTATTTCGATACTCTGTTCCGCTGGTTGTTTGGCGAACGGAATATGGCCGTCGTTTTGAAAGGTGTGTTGCAATCAACGACAAATACTATTTGTGATAATGATCATCTGCAGGCAAAGAAGCACCGGAACCTGCGTACAGCTGGAATGCCGCGTTCACCGCCGGCGCGTGCGTCAATACCAGCCCATCCTTGAGAAGGTGGCACAGGGAGTGAGCACAATTTTCTAATTTTTCAAACCAATTTGCATTCTAAATCAGAGCTTCATAGATCTCAGAGAAACTAGATGCATCCGACTCCTCAGCCATCGATATCTGTCCCCTACTTAGTAGTGCAACAGTCAGCTCAACCACCGAAGGTCTCTTTTGGTCATATCCCTGCCCCATAATCTGCTGACATCTCGCAATTGAAGTGGTATTTGGCTGCGCAGTCGACGACCTCGGAGCCGAGTCGTAGAAAGTAACAGTAACATAATGTGCGCCGGGCGGCAGTTCCGCAAATATTCCACTGACCGAGTTTATTCTCACAGGGCGTCTTCTGCAAGCCAATCCCCAGCGCAAATCCTTGTAGACGAGCTCGGCGGCCTACTTCCGTCGTGGCTTTTCCGCCGAACGATCTACCTCCCCACGAAGGCTTCTCAAGCACTTCGTACCCACGTCGAACTTGCCAGTCGGGAGGGCTGGCGGCTTGTCCACGAGAAGATGGACGCAGCGAAACAGGGGCTCGATGGTGGGGACGATGTTTATAGCATGCTATGTGAGTGCATCTGCGCTTTTGTCTGGATGATACAGTCGATCAATGTGTCTAGTGAGACCTGATGCTCAGACAAATAAATCTTTGCGTCCGGAGGACATTGTTGCGCAAACGTCTGTGATGATGATTGGGGGGTCTGACACGACGGTAAGCTTTGCACGATAAGTTTTGCTGAATTCAAAGCTCTCTGACGTATCTACCGTACCTAGGCTTACACGTTAGTATGGGCACTAGTCGAGCTCGCGAAAAAACCCTAAGCTACAAGATTCCTTGCGAGCGGAGATACACGGGCGCCAAGAACCAGCCGCGGAGATGTTGCATACGATAGCATGCCTCTACTCAATGCGACCATAAATGTATGTCTCCAGTGGAACCAACTTGCACCGGGATTCAAAGGAAATCTTCAACATCGCAGGAGTCGCTCAGGCTTTATCCAGTCAGGCCATGGACGTATCGTGTAGCGATGAAGGACACGTTCATCCCACTTTCTCAGAGCATTCTCTCTACCACTGGGGAGCGTTTGAGCCAAAATTCAAGTCAAAAAAGGCCAGCGCGTGACTCTTGGTTTTGCGTCTTATCAGAAGTACGTTCCTTCACCGTAGGCTCTTGTAACTCGCTAATGTCCGTAAAAGGCTCGAGTCGCGCTGGGGAGAAGATTCCGGTCAGTTCAACCCAGGACGCTGGCTAGAGAGCAGAGTGCCGCAGAGTGATGCAATCGGTCCATACGCGAACTTGTGCGTGCTATTCAACCTGACCCAAATTCTAACTTGATGCTGGCTAAACAGGCTTGCGTTCTCAGGTGGCGCACACACCTGTGTTGGGTGAGTAACTACCCCGCTGTGATTCAGAAACCAAGGAGCTAATGTTCGCCGTGTAGGTGGCGGCTTGCGTAAGCCCTCTCATTCCTTGATATCAACTAGACACCGCTCATACGGCAGCAGGATACTGGAAATGCAGGTTATTCTGAGCGAATTAATTGACAAATTCGCCTTTTCCTTGCCTGTTGAGGAGTCCATCGAGCCCCGCTACATGACTAACCTCATGCCGACAAACGCGGAAGGTCAAAAACGTGCTGCATTTTGCGTTAAGCGGGTGTTGTAGGCAAAGGATACTGTACTATTTTGACCAAGTGTTCACGCCTTGTGACCTGTGACCACCTCTGTTCATTTGCCATCAGTTCATCGGGCTCGGGGACCTGTGACACCTATTTTCAAGTGTTCATTTGAGATTGCGCATCGTGAATGGCGGGGAATCGCGTAAATTATTGCATCAGATTATCATCAACGATCCCATACAAGCAATTTTTCTGTCGCATTTTCTAGGGCCTCATCCTCCTGAATTCAAAAGCGGGATACGAAGGTTCCTGTTCCTCACGGCGGCGAACACATGTGGGTGCAGTAGATGATAGAGCTGTTCGGCTCACTGTTTAATGTACTGTGGATCTGTCTGCTTGAAAAATTGTGAAAGTGCCGTTTGAAGTCATAAAATTGAGATTCCGGGGAGAAATTTTCGATTTTTTAGCTACAAAAATATTTAAACGGCCCACTGTTCAGTCGCGTCGGTGACCTGTGACTACTTTTACCAAGTGTTCAGTTCAGTGGCTGCTGTGACCTGTGACTGAACACTTGATCGAAATAGTACAGTACTTTTACGAGGTGCCATAACTTCGATCCAGCTTTGTCTTTTTGTACCCTTGTATCTTGTTCTGAGTTCAGTGGCTTATTTTTTCTGCTTTCCTTCTGGTAATGTCACTAGGGGTGCTCAATTCTTAACTCTCGTTGAATAATCAATTAATATTTGCTCGGAACAAACAAACTTCAAACTCCGCCACGTTGCAAGGCAACCTCTCACTGTTTCCTACCTCTAACATGCTGCTCGAGCCGTGAAAATGATCAATAAATTACCATATAAGTTCCTGGGCCAAAGATCTGCCCAGAGAAATTATATGACATTTGTTAACAAGCCGAAAACGTCGGGAAGACAAACAGAGTGCAACTCAATGAGATAATTTTTTCTTGCACACAATGGATCCATACCGTCTATAACACATTTTAGCTCTGCGGCACTACTCAAATTCGGTGAATGTGGGGCAGAGGGCCGGTCAGTGGGCCGCCGGAAATGCTCAGGCTTAGCGGAGTTTGAAATTTGTTTGTTCCGAGCAAATATTAATTGATTATTTGACGAGACGGGACGGGCGAGTTAAGAATTGAGCACCCCTACTATTTCTGGCGTTAAAGAGGACAAAGTGTGCTTGACTTGCAAGCATCACTTGTGCTTCACCCTAGAGGTACGAGCTTAGTTTGTATAGAGCGTCTGTCTACGAGAGACTACTTCATCCCCGCGATTTGGTCTTTTAACCCACTCTTTATTCCGACCACGAACACGGTTCTCAATTTCTCCCCCTCTTCTCAAGCCAACCGGAGTGATTTCACTTCGCGCTCTTCCCTTTCATTTTTTTCAACTCACCTATGCGATCACTCCAGCTGACCTCCGGATCATGTGGATCACATTCCCACACTCCGCCTGTGTCCATGACTAGTTTCGTTGGTGCACTTTCAGTTCTGTCTCACCTTCTTCGCCTTCCTTGCCTTCTTTTTCTGTGGACCTTTCCATTCATCACCGACTTGGGACTCGAAGTCGGGAAACCGCCTCGAGGTGCATATGGATTTTCAAGATCACTCAGGATGACTGAATTTGTCTCAACTGAATTCTACGTGGTGATTAGCATTGAGTTTAAGGAGCCTTTGCAACTCCCAGATGCCAGTCACTTGATCGTGGTGGTAACGGTCAAGGCATTTTGGCAGAAGGAAGAAGAGCCTGTGGGAAAGGCATCATAAGGACCGGCGATCCGAGAAACGAAAAAACACACCTCAACGCGTTTGGGCACTTGACGGTGACTGCAGTAAGCACCAGGTACGTAGAAATTGTACGAGCCAAGTAAAGTCCGAACTCGGAAAGAAGAAAAAAAGCCTTGCTTGGAAACTAGAGCAAATTTGCACCATCTCGGGTCACGACGACGGAGATCACTCGGTTTGACGAGTCCGTACTAGAAATGGGAAGACTACCCTTTGCCAGCTACTCAATAATGTAGACCAACCAAAGAAATGGGTATTTATACTGACCAGGTTCGCAGCTATTCGCTTGTCGGTAATGCAGGAAAAGGACAGCTTTGACCCATAAAATTCTCACATTGGTTCCGCCTACTGATACAACTATTCCCTCTCATTCTCAGCTTCCGGTAATCTGGCGGAGCGTTCCCTCTTCTCATGCAGGATTACCGGCGACAACCCCCTCGTCACCATTATACTCTCCGGTATGCAGAATGCTAGGGAGACCTGTGCCCTGGCCCGTGCGCAATTCGATGGACCGACCTATACTCGTGCCAAGATTGAGGTGGTTTTCCGTATACCGGTGCCACTCGGAGCTGGTTATCAGCCCGGCCGACTGCGCGATTCCCTTGCGCGAGTTGAGCGTCCACATCGCGGAGAAAGCGTACAACTTGAGTAGCCAGCTGTTCATCATGATTGCGAGCATGGTCCACGCGCTGATACTGGGAGTTCTGGGTGGTATTTGCGACGCGATGAGGTTGAAAAAAGGCGCATATGGCGGCGGAGGCTGTGGACTGCCAGCAGGCGCGTGAGCTCTCGGGATGCGGGCATTGTAGTATGCATGCGAGCACCTGAATTGTCAACTTGAGGAGCGCGTTCAGCACTTCCCGCTGTTTGTGGGAGCAAATCTTGGGAGTGTTGCTGTGGGCAATGGCATATAAGCCGGGGAAGTATTCTGGCCGATGTCATGACTTATCAGCAGGAAATAAGTGGTGCTTAAACACAGGATCATATCACCAGCAAAGACAGTGATCAAATGAACCACAACTAAGATGAGTATCTCAGATGCCAATTCATGCTGCGCAGTGGAACTGAATATGGCGTACTCCAATTTTCAAGCTGTACATAATCGTTTGCGACCGTAAAGCCACTCTAGTGGGACGTCAACATTTTTTCCGAGACGAAGAGTTGCGACACACGGATACAAGGCAGCCAGCAGTCCGAGGACGAAAAGTACCATTGTCAGAACCACCGTGTAAGCATTTTTCGATATCACCTGTGTCCGGTCAGAGTTCAGTGATGGAGTATCAAAGATTCGGGGAGAACGCACCCAGAGACGATGGCAGAAAAACATTTGGACATAGAACGCAATGACTGCCACGAAGGAGACATTGAGTTGGAAAAAACCATGTGGTTTGGAAGAGGGTCAAACGGCTGCCTCGAGATCCATGAAGTGCTGCACGTTTTGACTCCAGATGACTGCCCTGCAGGGCAAGTTATAATCAAGACCAGATTGGAATGGAGTGGAAGATGGGAACTGACAATCCCTGTGCGCTCTTCAAACGTCGTTAACAGAACCAGCCCCCACACGAAAACGCGCAGGAAGAGGACATCGTGCTTATACAGCGTCGTGTAATGCGCGAATTGCGCGAATATGACACCCTGGAGCACGAGATCGCCAGCCACACCGAGATCCTAAATCGTTATTTGAATTAGTCACTGCGCCGCACTCCTTTGCCGAAGAGAAGAAGAGGTACCCCAACCACTAGGAAAAAGGCGACCACAGGAAGAGTCGGCATGACAAATGGAAGGGAAGGGCATTTGGGAAAGCGTCGTCTGCTTTATTACCCCCCCCCACCCCCTATCGCCGGGCAAGCCGGTGTCGTCTCTGCGACTTCTTTGTTCTCGGGTAACTGAATGCCATTGTTAAATTGGACGGTTTGACTCACGGTATTTGACAGAGTCTCCTCCAGGAATTTCCTGGCGAGAGATCATATAATTGCAGTTGAATTGCAGACTGGAAATAAGTTTGGTTTGAACAGTTGAGTTGAGGCGGTCGAGGAATCTTGTACGAATAAATGGCCTTCAAGGACCTCCGTTGCTCGAACGAGCGTGACCATCGGGAAGTGTACACCTGTCATGTGGTGACGTAAGTATAAAAAGCCAAAGGACCCGTTGTGCAAAGTAAAGGACCCGTCGCATAAATTCTCACGGCCTCTTCACTCCTTCTTATGGCCATCAGCTTCACATTGCCGAGGGTTAGCGGGACAAGAGATATGCCTGGTGGCGGACAGATGTGTTTCTTTGTGTCCAAGATGATACAACAAGCCCAGACTTTCCTCGCTTCGCTCTGGAAAACGCGAGAACACTCGATTTCTTAGAGGTAACACCGGTAAGGTGAATGTCCGACAATCACATGGACAGACAGAAAAGCCTCACCTGGGGAGGAAACGGGCGAAAGAGGACAAAACTGTATGGGTCGTCGACTGTGAGCTGCTGCAGAGAGGGAGATATTCAGTGAAGACCGTTCCAAGATAATGGTGACTGACAAGAACATGCCGTCAGACTCGAGCCCATCCGATATGGGTGGACGGCTACGCATTACATTGTGCGCGAACGCGAAGACAATCTGGAGGGACGCGAATACTTCTTTGGAGGCAAGAAAAGTTGTGTAACCGCACCGATGGAAAGGTCGGCAACAGTCCAAACAGAAACAGTAAGGTCAGCAAAAATGAGCATGTAGACGTTGTGCGGGATATCACCCTGCGGCCCGATCGATGTTCATCGTCAAACGAAGGATGGGAATGGAAGCTGAAAATGTACGCACCCGGAGACGGCGATTAAAAGAATAGTTGGACATAGAACGCGACGAATTCCACAGAGGCAAGTTGATGTACAAAAAAACACGTTTGTAAATCAAACGGGAACAGTTTCTAAACCGTTTAAAACAGTTTAAAACAGTTTAGAAATGGTTTGTTTGGGACGTGGAAAAATTATATTGTACGAGTGCTACTAGCCCCTTCCGCAGTCCAACGACGCCTGCTTAAGAATCCATCCTTGAGCCACATTTCGTTCGCATTGCCTTAGAGATTGTCTCCGGCCGCAACGATGCTCGAGACTCGTCGCAAAGATGGCGTGGCACTCGAAAACAAGTGCTCGACTGAGACACTGGTTGCGAGGAAGTCGCGCCACCATTTCTGAGATGATTATAAACTCGTGCTCGTGGTCCTACGGGGACAAAACTCGTCAGCTACGGTGAATGCAAGTCTTGAGATAAATGTCTCCTACCATCATCATCTCCGATTTCGAAGTCCGCCGTTAGGCCCTCTGAGCCCACTCTATCTGCCAAAGTGCCACAGTAGTCCTCAGAGCCACCTACACAGCCCTTCTCATCTGGCAGATGCTGCTCTGGACGAGAAAATTTTGAAAAAAACTACATCCACCTTGGTGGTCGAGCATCCGGCTCATTTTGACCCTGTTTACCTCATTCTACTTGCAGTATGTTGTACGAATAGGTATCTGTCTAGCATAAATTTGCTTGTACCTGCACAATGTAGTGCTCGCCGTCGTTCCGATACGCTGTCCACTTTGCGATGATTAGTCAGCAATACACTGCCACTTTCTCGTCATTGTGCTTGACTGATGAAGCGTGAAGCACCGGGAAAAAAGCATCCATCAGTCGTCCGTCCCACCAAAAAATTTCTAAAACAGATTTCGAAGTGTTGGAACGACGTGCATATGCTCCTCCAAGCTTACACGGCATGTCAATCGGAGAAACTGCAATCGTGGACTTTCATCTCTGATAAATCATTATTAATGTCAAACTCAGAATCTCATGGCTTGTTCCAGCCGATGATCTATCTTATCGT
The DNA here is from genome assembly GCA_029378375.1 of Mycena olivaceomarginata. Taxonomy (NCBI): domain Eukaryota; kingdom Fungi; phylum Basidiomycota; class Agaricomycetes; order Agaricales; family Mycenaceae; genus Mycena; species Mycena olivaceomarginata. The sequence continues at coordinate 38,739 of JARKIC010001601.1, forward strand.
CATTTCTAGATCTGTGCTCTCAATGTAAGCTTCCCAGACTGGAACACTGGCGCATTTACCCTTGTCAAATTTGTTTCAATCATTTTGATTATTGGTTTGACTTGCGCCGCTGCCCGTTCCCAGTCTTGGAACATACAGATTGCCGTGGAGACGAACGAGAAATTATGTCGGCATCAAGTTCAGGCAAACAAACACCAAAACATGTTCTCAGAGCACTATACAGCCCGAAGCATGCACTACCTATCTTTGTGAACATGATGGCAATAGAGATGATTGAAAAATTAACCTTCAAATAATCGAACTGCGTACATAGCTTGTGTCCATTTTCACTTGGTCCATGGAGGTAACATCTCGCTGGACAGTGAATTGAAGACCTGCATGCACATCAGGCATTTCAGTTCATGGCACTTTCATCTCAATCTCCACCCATGTTCAATGACACCTATATTCACAGAGACCGGGATACTGCCTCTGCGGGTCTGTCACCTCTTGCTCGATTTCAGCCACCTGGCAATATTCTTGGCCTACCTCTGTCTGCACCATTTTCATTTATCCAAATGAATTTCTGGCAAGGGCGAAGCACATTGGCCAAGATTCACCAGTGCTGCATCGAGATAGCCATTCTACTGCCTGGAGCTGATCCCTACACATTGGCCTTGTGCTAAAGATGTTTAGGATTATGCAAGACAGATGCAGAAAGGAATGGCCAATGGGTGAATTGGACTTGTTCAACAAGCTCTATGTGCTGCATGGCTGTCGTGAATCCACAAGTTCCAACCGACCAGACTAAGTGACTTTTTTGTGATAGGTGATGCTCAGAAAACATTGCGAGGCTATTACCTCCATGTTGCCAGTCAAAGCCCTTCTCAATCTCTAAGTCCGGTGCCGCTTTTGACGTCTTGGCGGAATTCTATGCTGTTCCCGTGTTCAATTTAGATGCTTGAGTGAAGATAGCCTGTATTTACTGTGCTAACTTATTTTTTGTTTCCTTGTGTTTTTTTTAGCTCTACGCCGGCGAGTTTGAACGTCACGATGGACAGCTGCGACCGGGAGCTCGGCTAACGAGATACAGAGAGGCTCAGGGAAGATGATGTAGCTACTTAGTGCGTTGTACATCGGGATAATTCCTGGAACCGGTGTTCCTGAGTGGGACCGTGCCATGTAATTCTACCTACCTACCTACTTACCACCTTCCACCATGGCAGTAGCACATTGGGATCGCCCTTGTAGTTCATGAAAGCATCCCAGAAACGGGACAGTTCGCTTCTAGGAACAACCTTGCATAACGAGGCATAAGTAGCACCAATCATAAATATTTAGAACTTACAAGGGCAACCTCCAGTCTCGCAACATTAGCCATGCAAATCTCGTCAAGAAATGAACCAAATGTACCAGGTCGAGAAGGCGAGACAGGTGCTTGGTTGGAGCCGACTGGTGAACATGTATATCTTGATAGGATGTGTACGCGTGTTTGAACAACACCTGCACACGAGTTGTGCTCAGAAGATCGGACACCGCCTCTGCCTTACAAAAACCCTTTACTTCTAAACAACTGTTATGAATAGGATAATCAAATGAAATGGTGCAGACCTTCTCTTTGAAAAGGATGTCGAAGCGTCGATTGAAAGTCGATGATGCAGCCCTAGAGCCATCTTCCGGGCCGTGGATGGTGGTGAGCACACGATGGATCCTGTCCCTAGCTCAGGTTGGATTAATCCAGTCATGTCTGTTCGTGAAGTTGGATTAATCCGGTTTAGCTGATTAATCCACCGACCTACGCCAGTGTAAAAAGTCTACATATATGCCATAATCAACTACAGGGTAATTTAAGCCGCAATTAAGCGGATTAAGCTGATTAAGATGATCAAACGGATTAAGCAAGTTCAGAAGCTGAAGCCGATTGAGCATTTTGCATTAAGCCTCTCTAGCGGGTTACTGTAAGACAACAAAACCTGTTCCAAAGGTGGTTTTCATGTCAGACCTGGACCAGTAAAGTTATGCCTAGAGATGATAAGATGCAGTCGTTGGTCAGATGCTGATAGGCTCGACTTCCATTCCCAGCCCTTCTCCCTGGCATTGCACAAGTTGGGGAAAGGTTCAATGAAGTGGGACTGCAGTGGCAACAAGTGGCAAATCCAATCTCAAGCCTCCAGTAACTACAGGGGCTGGAATGGTTGTCGTTTTACAACACAGAAGGCCAATTTACTGATACTGTACAATTTCGTTCAAATCGGCAGTCACGTGTCACGCACCCCCCCCCTGTCGATCACGAACTTTGGTCAATGTCACGCGTCACTCGGGCCACTGTCGAACCTCCAAGTGGTTACACAGGCCCCAAATTGCCTAAAAAAAAAAAAAAAAAAAAAAAGGCAAAATTTCCGGTTCAAATGCCGAAATTTTCGAGGTGTCACGCAAAAAAATCGGCGGCTGCCGAAATATCGAATAGGTAAAATGGGTCACGCGCCACACCCCCTGTTGATTTGAACGAAATTGTACAGTATCCATGGCCGCGGGAGCTGTACATAGAGGACGGGTCCGAGGATGAAGATGGCGGAGAAGAACAAAAGATGTGTCGGATCCCGGTCCGATATTTGATCTTTGGTGCACTTGTTTGTAGCTGATGTGCTCTTGAAGGTCTTTCTTTGAACGTCCATGTCCTAACCTACGCTGATGTGCCACCAACCATCCTAGGTCTCATAAATGACCCCAGAGGCCTCGGGCTGGCTCGATTCCCGCTCGCATTCTCCCCCAGGCATCACTGGTGTCTATGATTTTGTCGGTTCCGACGCGCAATTTGCGAGCGCCAGTGGCATTTCTAGCCACCGATGAGCCTGTTCTCGTCACTACTTGTTCGTGCTTCTTATCTGCTCTCCCTTTGACTTAATAACACTCTCCTCCTTTCCCGCAACCCAAATGATCTCAGACTGGCACAAAGACGCGTAGTCCTATGCCACCTGTCGTGCACGATGTCTGTTAGCATTAGGTGAGTTCGACTCGGCCTATAGTTCAAGCCTCGTAACCCAGGTACTGAGATGGCTTGTTTAATCGAACACCAGAGCTCCGACTTTGCTGGGACAACCAATGGCACCTTCGTGAGTCACATTTGCGGGTTCAACATTGTTTGCCTGGCTAGGCTAGCTTAATCCGCTTCAACAGCTTAATCCACTTCAACGGCTCAATCCACTTAATCTGCTTAACATAGTCCATAAGATAGTCATGTATTATGATTGCAGATTTTTTGGTTTTGACATACCGGATGGGCGGATTAATCCGCTTAAAACCAGATTAATCTGACTTTATGTACAGACACAATTTAGATTAATCCAACCTGAGCTGGATTTATATGGATCTCGTCCTCATCTGTCCCTTGGGCAACGGTGGTAGGCAAGCCGCATCGAGATCCTCGATGGCTCTAATGAGAGTAGCGATAGCGGAGGCTGTACATGGATCGGGAACATGCGTCAATGTGTGTGAAAAAAAAAAACGCGACAGACCTGCGGTGAGCACGCTTGGGTTCGTTTACGATAGATTGATGTGCCGCGTTGGGCGCCTCGCTGTTGGAGCCATCCAGAAGATGTGTGGGGGCGACCTTGGGGGTGGAATCCCCGTTAGCGGGAGGCTTGCCAGTGGGGCTCATGGTGGTACGATAAAACGCGTCCGGTCACTCACCGTCACATTCTATAGACCCGAGCCTGATTGCGCAAATGGCTGGTTGTTGCAGCCGGTTGGGTGGATTGTGCCTCGCTAGACGGGTGACAGAAGAAGTGTTACGGCCCGAATAATCCGGGAAGTACGATCAGAAAGTTGGGTGTTGTACGACTTGGGCCTGGAGGTAACCGTTTAACCGTTTAAAAAATGGTTTCCAAACCGTTTGACCCCATGGCCAGATTAAATGGAAACGAAAACGGTTAAAACCGTGTATAAACATTTATAGACGGAAATGGTCGGAGCCTTAGGGACCCCACAGACGCAACGATGCTGCCGATACACATTCAGAGCACCACAGTCGAGGCCTGGAACAACACGAAGGTCGGAGCGTCTAACATTTACTTCGCTACCTGCATTCATCTTGTGCTAACCCACGTGAGTTTATAGCTTCCATTTCAGCGGCAGAGTTCACTAATCATATTCAAATTCCACAGAATTTTTGAACTGGACTGAGGCATATAAACTGACTGACCAGCAAAACTACCTTTCGATGATCGCTTGTCCGTCTGGGAACGATATACAGTGCGTGGTTGCAAAGTCAGAGATTGCACTTCTAAATTCACTGAGATGGAGCTCATCTTCGATGGTGGCCGGCATGGCCTCTACCATTTCATGAAGACGATTGTCTGTTCCCTCTCCCCGAATATCACAGACCACTTATTCAGATGTGATCGATGTCGCCACACACTCAGGTGGGGTAGAGAGTCTTGGTCGAAGAAGTAGATGGATACACTATCACGGATAATACCACCCTACGCACCGCGGTAAATGGTCCCTCCTTGTGAAGCTTTCGATACTCATAATCTCACAGGAATACATTCGTGGGGTCACAGAGTACAGTGCTTCAGTAAGAACTCGTCCGCATCAACATCATCCCCCTCGACTGAGTAGCTTAAAATTCGTAGGTTTTTCGAACGTGCCTCTCGAGTCGCACGGAGTTCTTAGACGCGTTGCGGTCTACCATGAACGTCCCGACGAGTGGGATATTCCGGTCTGAGACTGTAGGGTGGATACCTACGGCGCCCGTTACTATCTTGGAGTTGCTTCCCGGTACTATCGTGGCCCTCCCCACGATTTATTGCGTGGTTATGGCAATTTGGCAGCATGCGGGGATCCGGAGGGCGAGGATTTTGATCTCTCGGATCCAATGCATCTTGCGGCTGTCTCAGCGGCAGGCGGACTGACTGACGTACTCATTGGGATGAAAGAGGAGGATATACGGGGGGCGGGAGGTATCAATGTTTCACTGGGTACTACTGCGGGACGGAGTGGCGTTCATTGTGAAGCGTACCATTGGAGTATCCAATAAGCGTCTTCCGTGTATGATCTACTCCTTTCTCGTCTTTTACGTTCAAGTCATCAGTTAGGATAGGCCGGTCCCGAAAGTTGAGTTTACTTATTGCCGTGCGGGTTTATTTCCGTTCTCATTCCGACGCACATAGCCCCGGCGCTAAATATTCATCTTGTGGCGCGATCCAATGACACATCATTTGTGAGAGGAGATTCCCAGATGATCAGCAAACGAACTCGCCACCAGCGCGTTGTTCGAGTCGAACCCCGTTCCGATAGGTCAACCGAAATAACCCGTCCGCCGAGATCTCATTACCCGGGTCCAACCTGGGTCTGGGAATCAATTATTGAGCCGGCAATTGCGCTGCGTTTTCCCTCAAACAGCTGTTTCTTGGGCGCATAAATGATGCTTATTTCCAAAGATGACCGCTAATGCCACGGGTAGAACTTCGAATGTGGAGTCGACGGTGTGGAGCAGTAGTTGGAGCTGGTAGCAAAATCGTCCGGGCCGCAGGTCTAGATCGTCGATGTGTACTGTCGCCTGTGCGGCAAGATACCAAGCAATCACTGCTTGCTTGCTTCCAACAATGATGACTGGAGCTAAAAAATCGACCTTCAAACCACAAGTTGAAGTTCGGTGCAAATTAAACCATTAGCAGGCTAATATTCCTGAACCCGCTAAAAGAAAAACTTGCCCAAAAAATAGTGGTTTGATAATCCTCCCTCGTAAGCTTACTGGAGTCAGCGTCCGGCGGGTACGGACGCAGATCCTTTTGATGCGCGATCGGGATTGGTTGATCGTGTTTGTCACGCCAAGATTTCCGCTCCCGTTCCGAAATCTTATGCTAGCCTCGTTATTTTTTTGTTACAAGTACCACGATGGTCAGCGGTACATCATGGCTTCTGCTTCCTCCTCCACCCACACGCCCATGTCCGTCTCGCCCACGGCCACCATCGAGGAGAAGACCCACGAGCAAGATGCGGAAATCGGCAAGAATGAACCCGCGCCTGTAGTGTTGGGAGAACCGCCAGACGGCGGGTTGGACGCGTGGCTGACAGTGCTGGGATCCAGTCTCGTGGCCCTGTCTACGTTTGGGTGTGTCTTCTCAATTTCCGTACAACGCGCTGGAGTCACTGATCTCGCTTTAGATTGGTGAACGGCTACGGCGCCTTCAACGACTACTATGAGACGACCTACCTCTCGAACTACTCCGCTACGGTCATCTCCATGATCGGTTCCATTCAGGTGTTCATTCTCTACATATGTGCGTGTGCTCCTTCGCGTTTTTCCATAAACGGCTTAATTGGGGACGTACTAGTTGGCGGAGTCGCCGGCGCCCTCTTCGACGCGTACGGCCCGCGATACATGATCCCCGCCAGCGGGATAATCACCACCTTCGCGCTCTTCATGCTCAGCATAACAAAGCCGCAGCAGATATATCAGCAGTTCCTCACACAAGTAAGTGAGCTCGGAGGTGGCATTCAGAGTTATTCGGCTCATTGACCATCAGGCCGTCCTGTTCGCCATCGGCGCCCCCGTTGAGCTTCCTCCCTGGCCTCGCGGTCTGCGCGCACTGGTTCAAGCGCCGGCTCGCATTCGCAATCGGATTCCCCGTAGGTGCGGCGAGCATCGGGGGCATCATCTACCCCATCATGCTCAACCGGCTGATTCCAAAAATTGGCTTCGGTGCGGCCCGTTCAATTTCTTCAATCAATCTAACTTGAATCTGACAACGAATTGCGTGCCGCAGGCTGGACCGTGCGCATCCTCGCCTTCATCGTCCTCGCGTGCTTCACCGTCGCCTCCTTCACCATCAAGACGCGCCGCCCCCCCAAGCCCCTCCCGCCGCTCGCCCAGCTCTTTGCCTTCCGCGCCTTCCGCGACGTGCGCTTCGCGCTCATCTGCGCCGGCGGGTGGTTCACCGTGTTCTCGACTTTCAACCCGTTCTTCTATGTGGGGGTGTACGGCGCGGTGGCAAATGGCGGGGAGAGCACGCTGACGCCGTACTTTTTGGCGATTATGTGCGCGACGGCGATCGTGGGGCGGATATTGCCAGGGTATATCGCAGATCGGGTGGGGAGGTGCGTTGTTTTTCTGTCTCGCGTCCTTCCTTTTCCTAACTAACCAGCCTAAAACAGGTTCAACGTGATATCGTTCTCGACGCTCCTCTCGGGGATTCTAATCCTTGCGCTGTGGTACACCTCGACCGCACAGCCGAACCTCATCGCGTTCTCGGCGGTCTATGGGTTTGCGTCGGGGCCGTTTTTCTCGCTGGTTACGGTGCGTTGTTCACCCTATACAGCTCATCGTATCTCGCGATATACCACTCCCTCACTTCCTATCTTCCACTTCCCTCTCGTCCCTTGTCTCCTTCCTCCTTCCCTCGCTTCTTTACCTCCCTTTCCACGACTTCTTTCCTTTCCTTCCACTTCCTTCCCTTCCTTCCCCCCGCTTCCTTCCCCCGCTTCCTTATACCCGCTTGAACCCGCGGAACTGAATTGAACTAACTCGTTAACCCACAGGCCTGCGTCGCGCAAATCTCGCCCGTCCCCGAGGTCGGCGCGCGGATCGGGATGGTCTTCGTCGGCATGTCGACCGGCGCGCTCGCGGGCACGCCGATAGGCGGCGTGTTTATTAGGGATCCGACGGTGGCGAATTTTCGGCATTTGATTTTGTTTTCGGTGCGTTGCGAAATTAGAGCTCTGCTTTACACCCCAACCCTCTATCCCTCAACCCTTGACCATTTATATCCCATCACCCTCCCGTGCAAGCTAAGACTGGAACTGGGTTGATAATCTTATTTATCGCAGGGAATAATGGCGCTCGTGGGATCGGGATTCTTCTTCGCTGCACGGTTGATGCAGTCGCGGAAGTTGTTTGCAGCGGTATAGCGAGACTTGCTCATGATCGCCACAGCATAGACGGTTTTCGAGCAGCACGATCCGTACTCATCATATCTAAAGTATCTATAATACGTACTATATGCTTTAGGTAGGCACACGAGAAATGAAACTCGACTCAATGAAGACGAAAAAAACGTCGACCGTTGCTTGTTTTAAATTTTTTGAAACGGAGTGCGTACCACGCCGCCGTACAGCCGCATACCTTGGGGTTGGCAATAGCCCTTGTTTTCAAATTCAGATACAACGCCAATCGCTCAAAAGGGAAAAAAAATGTCCAACCTTCTTCCGAAGCATCGTCACGGCTCCCAGAATTTGAACTTTGTTATTAAGGATCTTCGGATGGACCCAAAAGCAGTTTTGCAGAAGCCCGTGGTTTAACTTCAAGTTCTTCCATTTTCCTAGTCATTGAAACTCGAGATTGTCGTCTAGACATTGTTCGAGAACATGATTGCTGTTGATAGTAATATCCGACATTATTCATGGTAGGGTAGATTTGCGCGAAAAGTATTTTTTGAAGCCCAAAAGATAGCTGTGCCATCAAAGTTCTAGGCAGTTACAACGCAGGGGGTAGTTCTGGATTCTAGGGGCTCAGAAGGTGCACCGTGTTTGTTTCAAGTCATGCTACAGTTCCGTACTCGCTCGCTCATCGACGAAGCCCAAAGAATGGCGGCGAGTCGGAGATCTCGGCACTCGTGGGCCGCAGTTCAGGATGAGAGTTCCAGCACTGAACTAAGACTGTCCACATAGAAGAGGAGATCATCTCAGCTCCAAACTGTGTGCGAGTCGGACGAAGAAAAGCTTCCAGGGGCGCTTGCACGATCTCCGATAAACGCATCCGACTGAGCCGGTCGGCCATCAGGATCTGTAGAAGGCGACGTCAACGAATGGACAATAGCATGACATGCACATGCCTCCACCGCCACGACCGCGAACGCATAGATATCGGACATTTTTGTCGGTTGAGGGCTATGTTTCCCGGGAGCTGCCTCCGGGGGGGCGGAAGACTCTGGCGCCGCATATACTGTGGTAGTGTGAATAGCGGAATCACAGACATCCATGATCTTGCATATGCCCAAAATCACAAATGCAAGCGACACCAGCACATTTTCCTGATTCAAGCGCAGAATGAGCGATAAATCACCCAACGAACAGAGGCGGCCTACCGCTTTCAGGTTTCCATGAATGATGTCCAAGTCATGTAGATACTTGAACCCGGCTGCTACATCGTAAAGCTTGTCAATGACCGTGAAACGAGGATTTGAAACCGCTCACCAGATGGTACCTGTTGGCGTGCGGATGATTTCCCAGATACTGCCCAACGTGCCCGGAGTTCAAAAATGGGGAGATCAAGAATGGACAGGCCTCGTCAATGTCGTACAGTCCAAAAACGGCAGAACGTTAGCGTGTCTCAGCTGCCTCCAGACATGAGCTTCGCGAGTGAGCCGCTGAAGCCGGGCTTGCGTTGAATCCCTGTCCGAGCTCTTCAGGAATTTCATAGCAACCTGTGTTCCGTCTGCCAATGCACATGAGACGTCAGGCACGGACAGCGTACTTGAATCCTCCGGCCATCCGGGAGATCTATGATTCCCCTGTATGTGCCGCCGTGGTGTCCTGTTGCGAGCCGGGACTGCCACCGTTGGGCAACGCATCCGGGTGGTTGGCTCCCTGAGGGGAGGCAAAAAATGGGATCCTGTCGCGGCGTCAAAAATAAGACAATTGCTATGCCCGTGCTGGTTGAACAGCGAACCCCGAATCCGAGTTCGTCTCCACCAGTCTCTTCGTCTGCCTGTAAACGCCACCTTCAATTTCATTCGACTTATCAAAAAAAACAAAAGGCGCGCGCAGCTTACACATGGCTGGAGCGTCAACTTCGGAATGATCAACGATTCCCTCTTCTGTATAACCCCAAACACAGGCGAGTCGAGGATTTCCGCCATCGTAGGCCGTAGATGGGGATCGACGGCCCAGCATTGATCCAGAAGCAACCACAGTTCGTGCGAAATGCTGCTGACCCCATAGTGTCTCCGGTTTGGCCGCAGTGAATGAAGCCCCTGGGGTGTCACAAAAGATGTACGGACTTGGTCATTTGGACTCTCTCCACCCAGAATCTTTGATCAAAACGAGCGTGAGTGCAAGATGACGGAGCCAAGTCTTGGATGTCGGATAAGTGCATACCAGCAAGACCAGACACGCAAACGCATACACGTCGGAGCTCGCTGTCGGAGGCGACGCTGGTGTGATCTTTGCGCTCTCCCCTTCCCCTTCGAGAGAAGCGAACCGCTCTGGCGCGAGATACCTTGTCAATGAGGTGTTGTACCTCACGAACCCCGCCTGGTCCAAGATCTGCGAGATCCCAAAGTCGCAGATGCACGGGACGCGGCGTGCGTCAACCATAATGTTGGACTGCATACGTGATAAGTGAGTGTTGGTTCAGTTGGGGTTTTGACTGAGCGGTACATAGATACTTACCGCTTTCAGGTCCCCGTGAACAACGTTATTTTTATGGAGGTATTCGAGCCCAAATGCGACACCGTGCATCTGTAAAGTTAGAATTCGGCGTCGAACCGGAGAAGGAATACATACAAGCGGATGTCTCGGTGCCGAGGGATGATCTTTGAGGTAAATTCCAATGTGCCCGAATGTGCAAAATGGGGAGATCAAAGCGGGACGCGGTGCACCGATGTCGTACACCTCGAGGAACGGGAGAATATTCGGATGCTGAAGGGTTCTCCACATGCGCGCTTCACGGTTAACTTGCTGTTTTATTATGAAGTATCCATGTCAGAGGGTGAGTCGGCGAGGGGGTATTAATAAATGACGTACTTGCATGCAGCAGGAATCCGGACCAGCCGGGTCAGGTATACTAAGCAGTTTGATTGCTACCTAAGGAATTCTCGGTATCGAAAGGAAGTTGACTCAGACAAGCCAAACACAACGCACCGGTGTAAGCGGCCCATTGGATCGAATCAAGTTTGCCCGATATATGTCGGAATTGCTACCGGATACAAAGGAAACCTACCCAGTTGTGTTATGCCTCGCGGATGAGATCCGTCGACCTGGTCCTGGGGAAACAATTAGTTTTTCTTCCGGTGATCCATTGGCACAAGTTACCCCGAGGAATGCCTCGAGATCTTCCTGCATGCCGTCGGTCAACGATAGCCTACGAGAAGAGCCCAGGATGGCTTACCGACGGCACGACTGGCAACTTAGGGATCGGTAGGTCGTCCGGGAGGTGACTCTCGTTGACCAATGAATGCACACTTGATGCATCGGGAGGTGAACAGCTAGGCCTTCTGTAAACCAGGGCTTCCTGCAACTGATCAGGTTTCGGCATAAAACGCCGCCAGAGTGAAAGCGACACGTACGGTGTTTAAATTTGAGGAACCCAGAACAGTGTCGTCTCCTTCCGGCTACTCATTCAGTAACCCTTATCGGTAGATTCAAACCCTACCGCATCGTCGATGCGAGACTGATATTCTGTATCAGTATGGGCGACGTATAGAAAATAAATACCACACCTCGCGGAATTCGGAGCGCTCTTCCCTCCGGCGGGCATCTGCCAACGATCCCTTTCGTACTGTGGGCAACATGTGGGATTTATCGCACATAGGTTTACCGCGTCCCTGCCGCAGCGCACCGATTAGCCTGATAATGGCGGGCCTCGGCAGGAGTGACTTGAGAGGTGGGATTGGGCCGCACCGGTATATGTCTGCTCGGCGTGGGGATACACAGAGTTGGCCATAACAGGGGCGAAAGGTCGAAGGCACCGAAGCTTCACGAGTCATTTTGAGGTGCAACGTGTTGGACGCATGTTCACGGCGGTTACTGCATCAAGTGACCTGAACTTTAGGTGGACCAGAGATAAACAACAGCAATCTCGAGTGCAGCGTTTTCAAATAATATCCATGGTCTTCGATGGATGCTACGACTCTGGTGGTATGAGAGGTGGGTGCCGCTGCGTAGGCGATCCCGAGATCCAGGTGGTCAGCCGGAGAAAACAAAAAGGAGGTTGGGAAGAGCGCAATTCGGGGCGTACACATGCCGTAGGTATCCATAACCAAAATTTGAGATTCCAGGGATAACCAAGTGAGATACGGCGGTGCAGACTCGGAGTCTGTACTACAGACTGTAGAGTTAAGAAAACGACGACGGACGAAGACTGCCGCAAGGAAAGATAACGGTTCGAGAGGGTATCTTAACAGGATACCAAGATTTTCTCTTCTGGGTCAAGAATATCCAATTAAAATCTACGACAAGGAGGTGTCGACTTCGGCATGGACTTCGGATGAAAAGGAGCAAATTGATGGTATCAGTTTGTTCGTTTGTTCCATCAGAGATCGATCAATCAGTCTCCCACACCATTCTTGCCCTGTCCCTCCACCTCGATTCTCAGATTATTCACCGAGGCAGCCACACCTCTCCATCCTTTCTTCGCATTAGTGCGAAATGTAAACCCCGCCTCCCAGAGTCTTCTATGGGGTCCTGCCTTCTTGAAGTTGCGCTCGGATTGCTCTCAGAATTCACGCAGAGTCGAATACCAATGGATAGCTCTCATGCTGCTCTTTATTTCATTCGACTGCCTCTCACTGACCTCGCGCTATAGCTGAAAGAAATGGGTATCTCATCCGCGGAATCGTTGTTTGTGACTGTGCTGATGATATGTAAATTTTGGTGCATCTCTCAGCCTTCTGTACCCATGTCTGAATTCCCTTCCTCAAAGTCCGCTAGATTGCCGGTCAAATACATGCTCGTCAATGATTCATTATATCAGGGCAAGCTGGGACAAATCACTTGCTTGACTACTCGCTGGGTTCACTTTCGCAGTACGCATCTCACGGAAATTTATTTCTCGCAGTGGGTTCCGAAATAATTTGTATCTCGACCTTCTCTATCCTCAGTGCTTTGGTTCTTCCAGATTCCTCTCAGGCGGCGCATCTATATTTGTTCAGACTTTCCTGGTACTTGGATTGGGTCAAGGCAGCTACTTGATAGTGCGTGGGTATACTTCGTCGTGTGTCTCCTCCGTTTTTGGAGGCGATTAGCTCGACTTATCTTATTTCGTGTCAGGCACGCCCCAAAATTCTGGAATCAAAACACGACGCTCCAAGAAACAGATTTATTATATTCATCCCATCCAACCGACTTGTTGCGAGTCCTCGGTTCTTGTACATTTCAATGTGCTTCTCTGCCACCGTCCACATACCGAACCAACTCGGATTGTTTGATGAGGGCACCATCTCACGGCGCTCAAGGCATGTTGTCTAGTACCCCGCTGAAGCCGCTGAAAGTAAATATAGATCTTAATCACCCTCACGCGTTATTTGTCAGCTGTGCCCGGGAAATGTGTTGGAACCCACACTCGGTGACCACGGGCAGTAGCCGATGGTACCCCGAACTTGCCTCAGCAGCTCGGAGTCGGGATCGATTGGTAACGTGGAACGGCAAACGGTATATAAAACTTCAGTTCAGATTGAAAGAGGTCAGTAGACTTCCACAGAACCTCTACACCTCAAAATTATGGCTCCTGTAAAGAATGGTCGAGTCCTTTTCAACGCTATTCCGGAAGGCTTGTTGTTCTTCCTTCAGTCACTGCATTCCCGCCTCGCCTAGAGCGTGAGATGCCGAGTCCCACGGAGCCGTTGCGAGGTGCCGCGAGCTCTGTCTAGCCGGCATCAATGACCTAGAACACCGGCTTCTCGCTTAGATACACACAGCCTTGGCGAGGCGCACCGAGGAGCATTACGGCCACCTAGATGTCAGTCGTGGAGGCGGCTGCATGTACCTCGACATGTCTCCTCCTAGGCCAGGACAGGTTTTTGGTGTTCTTATTTTTGATCCATAGCCTGTCAAAGTAGGACTGTCAAGATGGCGGCTGGATGAGTGCAGAGCGGTCGACAGGCTGAGATCACAGCAATCAAAGAGCAACTGATGCGATGCCATCATGCTCGGCATCTTTGTTTAGGCGCCTCGTCATTGATGTGGCTAGCCGGCTAGCTGCGGCTAGACACCGCCTTCGGCTAGGCGCTGGCGAGGCCTCTCAAAACGCCATCGTCTACCCGAGGGTGGAATGCAGTGAGTGGAACTCCCAACCTCACTTTTATAAATAGGTTTCCCGGTTCCAGGAACAACAACGGTATACGATACGTCGGAGACTATCGATCCAAAGAATGTGCCTCTGAACGGCGGGATCCTCATCAAACTCCTCATCCTCTCCGTTGACCCGTACATGCGCGGCCGTCTGCGCGCACCCGAAATAGAATCTTACTTGGTTGGCGCTTCAAAAACTTATCTGGCAGCCATTGATTGACGAATGACTTGCGGCCTGCGTTTCCGCGGGGAAAAACCGTGGGTTTAAATTCTTTTAATCTCGTCCTATCATCGAATTCGCATTTGCTGCCATTCAGGCTGGTGAGCATCGGGATCGGTGTCGTATTGCGATCCGAGACTGCAGGTGTCGAGGCGGGCGCTCGTGAGTCGTCCCTAGCATACTCTGCCAGGCTGAAGATTTAACGTTCGGCACAGGATGGTTATTCAACTTGCGAAGCAAGACGGCCTCAAAGTCATTGCCTCGGCAGGCTCCGACGAGAAGGTGAAGTTTATGAAAGAAATTGGTGCCGATATCGCATTCAACTACAAGACCACCGACGTACGCGAGGTGCTTGCGAAAGAAGGGCCTCTCGACATGTGCGTTTGAATTTCTCCTGTGTGCCGATAATCTAAATCGTCGGTCAAAGATATTGGGATAATGTCGGCGGGAAAACGCTTGACGCTGCCATGGAGTTCGCAGCTAAGAATGCCAGAATTATCGTGAGTCTATGCCAACGCGCGCGCGTTTGCTAAAATTCACCGTGTAACATTCAGGAATGCGGCCAGATCTCAGGTACTTTCTCCCATTTCAAATTCATCTGCCGTTCAGCTGATTTTCGATGTGTTTTAGGTACAATAACGCCCCTCTGCCCATGAAGGTTAGTTGGCCGCCAGTATCGAAACAAAAATATACTCACTTGGTTCTCGGCGCTCCAACGCAGAACCCCGGCCTCATCTTCGCAAAATGCCTGCACCTCCACGGCTTCCTCATCCTGGATATTGGTCCTGAGCAGGCTGCGGCCTTCCAGGCGGAGGTCGTGCCGAAACTTGCCAACGGGGAGTTCAAGTTCATTGAGGACGTCACACGTGGGCTGGACAAAGTCGGGAATGTGTTACTCGCGGTGCAAAAGGGGACCAATACTGGAAAGGCAGTGGTGCTGGTCGCGGAGAAATAGTTCTAGTTCAGTTCAGCCGTGGTTACTTGTCGAGAATCCAAACCAGAAGAGTTGGACCCCACATTTTGCGCAAGTAAACAAACCAATGGTTGAAACTTCACACCTGTACTCAGACCCACTGCATCGTATTGATAGTCAATTTCTCTCAAGATTTCCATCATTATGCGTTAGGCAGACGGGAAATAACCAACGGTTCAAGACTCGAGCGCAAGAACCAATATACGCAAGTCCTTTTTTAATTTTTGTTTGAAACAGAGTCACGACGTTCCGCCGTCGGCTAGACTTAGTTGCCGAGGTCCGTGTAGCCGAGTCAAGATGCGGCCAGTCGATCACACAGGCTGTGCGTGGCCGGCTACACACAGCTGTGTGATCGGCTAGCCGCATCTTGACTCGGCTACACGGACCTCGGCAGACTGAGTCTAGCCGACGGCGGAACGTAGTGAGTACGTACGGTTCACCCATCCCGCTGCAGCTGGACGCGTGGCTGTTTTGATTACGTGGGTGTGACCCAGTCGTGGCATAGCTTTGACGCGTGCCGCGCCGCCATACAGCCGCATACCTTTGGGTTGGCAGTAACCCCTATCTCCAAATGCAGATACAACGCTCATCACTCAAAAGGAAACAATGGCATATCAATACGTCACGCGTGTCGCTTTGGGATGCACACGGAATCCGTTCCCGCTGTTCCCCGCGGCTGGAAGTAAATGAACATCTTGAACCTCCTAGCGCGGGATGGACGGTCTCATTACATTTCTGGAAATCTACTAGACCACCCGGGCTTGTGCGGTGTCGGGCAGAAGCCGAAGGTCGGGCATGGATTGGTAACGCCGCTTGGCAATACTATATTTGGAACTGGTTCGCGATCTGGTTTAAAGAGATAGCAGACTTCCACTGCACCTGTACCACAAAGAAATGGCTCCAGTTACGAACGGCAGAGTGCTCTTCAACGCCATTCCAGAAGGCTTGTCGTTATTCGCTCATTACATGACACATGATCTGACTTGCGTCCATAGAATTTCCGGTTCCAGGGACTACAACGGTTTATGATACGACGGAGACCATTGATCTACAGAATGCACCCCTCCACGGCGGGGTCCTCATCAAAGTACTGATTCTCTCTATTGACCCGTACATGCGTGGACGCTTGCGGGCACCTGAGATAGAGTCGTACCTGGTCTGCCGCTTCATATTCTTACCTGACAGAGGATTGACTGACTGCGACCGATTTGCAGCCTGCTTTCCCGCTGGGAACACCGTACGTTTCAGTCTCAGTTTTTTTATCGGATTCGCACTTACCCCCCAGTCCGTGCCTTTAGACTGGAGGGCTATGGGATTGGCGTCATATTGCGATCCGAGACTGCAGGCGTCGAGGCGGGGCGCGCACGTCCGCGGCATCCTTGGTACGTCCTCGTATTTTTCTCGACAACGCGTCTGAGGCCGCTATAGCGCACAAGGAATATATAATCGCACCAGACCTCACGGCCCTCGAGGTGATCGAGAGAGACCCAAGATTGCACTGGTCTGCGTACGTCGGGGCCGCGGGGATGCCTGGCGAGACCGCGTTCATCGGCTGGCGGGAACATTCGGATGCAAAGAAGGCGAGTCCTGCTTATACTCAGATTGACTCATTGTTGATAGACTGGAAGGGCGAGGTGGCATACATTAGCACCGGCGCCGGTCCAGTGGGCTCGTGAGTCTCTCTTCCTATTATATTAACGCTGAGAAGGCGACTAAGTACTGGCACTAATTCACAAGGATGGTTATTCAACTGGCGAAGCAAGACGGCCTCAAAGTCATTGCCTCCGCCGGCTCCGACGAAAAGGTGAAGTTTATGAAGGAAATTGGTGCCGATGTCGCGTTCAACTACAAAACCACCGGCGTGCGCGAAGTGCTGGCGAAAGAAGGGCCCCTTGACATGTGCGTTCCAATTCCTTCTGTATATCAATCTCGAAACTTCCAAAGATTTTGGGATAATGTCGGCGGGGAAAACGCTTGATGCTGCCCTGGAATTCTCAGCCAACTATGCCAGAATTATTGTAGGTTCTTCCTCCATGAAAGCGCGTACTTGCTAAAAGCAACCGTGTGACAATTCAGGAATGCGGCCAGATCTCAGGTACTTTGTCCCATTCTAGACTCCTTTGCCACCGAGCTGATGCCCTTTAGGGTATAATAACGCCGGCCAGCCCGTTAAGGTCTGTTGGCTGCCGATATCCGAATACGAACATACTCATCTAATTTTCCTGCAACGCAGAACACCGGCCTCATCTTCGCCAAACGCCTGCATATCCACGGCTTCTTAGTTCTGGACCTCAGCCCCAAGTACACTGCAGCCTTCCGAGCGGAGTTTGTCCCGAAACTTGCCAGCGGGGAGTTCAAGTTCACTGAAGACGTCACACGCGGACTGGACAAGGTCGGGGATGTACTGGTCGCGGTGCAAAAGGGGACCAATACTGGAAAGGCAGTGGTGGTGGTTGCGGATGAATAGTTTCAGTCCAGTTCAGCAGCGGTTGAAGCTCAAACAGTTGTGCACAAGTCATTATGTATTCTCTTGAGAGCCGTGCCCAATAATCCATTCCTGCAAAAATTAAAGATGGCCGCGAATCCTGAGCTGTGGTATGTACTCGATTGTTCGAGCTCACCATTGGTGGGGTCGTTGATGAGGGTCTCTGTTGGCTCGTCAATGCGTACTCATAAGACAATCGATATCTGTCCTGAGCGGCGAGTACAGTTGTAAGTGCAATTGTTCATGTGAAGTTCATAATTAGCGTGAAGATACGTTATGACAACTAAACCCAATTAACACGCCAATTCAATGCCACCCAACCAACTACTCTGAATACCCCGGAGGCAGCTCTGTGACGCCGCTGACGCTGACACTACCGGAAATGGATTGAGATCTAGAGAGAACATGCAGCTGGTGCGCGCGCTCCGCCTCCTGCAGAAGCCTGTGGTTCCTGCGCTGCGGGGTCAGCGGCTCGGATGCCGTAGAATTTGGGGGGGAAGTAGAAGTCTGGGGCGTGCCGTGGCCCTGGTTGGACGTGGACGTGGATGGGTATCTGGTCGAAGGCATGGTGGTCGTCGGGCTGCGGTGGCGGCTGGGGGGCGCAAGGGGAGAGTCGGGGGTCGGTACATGAAACGCCGGCGGTGGCCAGGGTAGAGCTAGGGTCGTTGTAGGAGTTAGGCGTGGGAAAGAGCCCCACTTGAGAATGAGAAGAGTATCCGTGCGACAGAGGAGGTGGACCGGCTATGGGAGGGGACGTTATGACCAGCATGCGCAAAAGTGTGCTCCGCGTCGAAAACGTTTGCGGTTGACATCTGAACTTTATTGAAATCTGTTAGCAGGAAATACAAATAAGAATGGCTTGTGAACTCACGAGCCGGTCGGTCCGGCGACTCGTGCTCCCGGCGTCTACATCTCCAAAAGAAGAAGACGAGAACACCGATGATGGGCCCCACTATCACCCCAGCGGGCGTCGATTTATGCTTCGGCTTCGGCACCGCTGTAGGAGTGGAGCCAGGGTAGGACAGACTACTAGGATTCGTATTTACTGACCCCGGCGGGTTCGGCGAGACCAAAAAATGGTCAGCCCATACCGGTTGGTCATCCTCGGCGGGGGCGACCAGGGTGTGGGTCCCGGGCGGAAGATCCCCAGAGTCGCATTCGCAGTCTCGAAGGTCGCACCCCCGTAGAACGCGATGGATGTGCCTACATGCGGTTAGAATAGAATAAATAACACTAACCCGCGGAAAAACAAGCAGTGCCAGCACACGCACCGTCGAATGTATAGGTTAAGAAATCGCCAACGGACGAACTCGGATTGGGAGGTGTGCCCAAAGTCTTCATCTGAGCCGAATAGCCTCCATGCGGGTGCGGTCGTCGATGAAATACGATTCGACGGACGCCGACGTGGCTGTGTACGTTATGTAGTCCAGGAAGATTATTTTCACAGATCCCGATGCCGCTTGGGACTGTGTAATCACCAACTCGTGCGAGCCGTTCGCGATGGACGAGGGCGGCGACGTCTAAATCGTCGGCGGCCATACTAGCAGGAGGAGTGTATGTTTTAGTGACGGAGCCGTCGACTACGAAGGACCAGATGGGCTGCATCTCCAGAGTCCTTGCCGCGATCGTCCCGTACATCGTGACAGACGTGCCTGCCCAATATCGCGGTCCGTCAATTGACCTCAACTGATTGCGAGACGGCAACCCAGCGCACCTATGAAGGAGAAACGTCGCCGTAAACCCTGCATCCACTGAGACCGTTATACTGTTTTCGAATTCCACGGGCGCCCCGGTTTGGGCCCAGAAGCCGCCATAATGGATGAGCGAGTCTCTACCGCCGATAATGGCGGTGTGTGTCGTCATCTCGTCCACCGTGGCGCGGGTGGGAGGGAAAGGGAAGGGAAGGGAGGCGCGTGGAACAGGGCATGAAGCTCGTACTTCAGTCGGTGTCTTAATAATAACAAGATTTCGGGAAGCGTTGCCTTCTCGTACTCGCGTATTACAGTACTATCGTGCCCGTAATTGTTGCGCCTGCCGTATTCTCGGTGATCAAGTCATGGTCAATGGAAGCGCTGCTTGAAAAACGACCACACCCACTAGTAGTATTAACTGAAATTTTCCTCGTAAGTGAAAATGGAAGGAGAACAAATGAAGCCGACGTACTGGCCGTACAGGTCCCTCCGCCAGGGGGGAATTTTGGAATCACTTCATGGCAAAGCTGAGTCGAGCACCCGTAACCTCAGCCGAACGGGCACTGCGCACTCAATAATTAGCGGCCACAAAGTAATGGATATGATCCTGACTATCTACGTTCTGCGGTCTGAAGTGACCGTCGCCGCTTTCCGCGTCGGAGGCAAATTGAAAGCGTCGTCGTTGATCAATCCGCAGTAGACGAGTTGGATTGAGGTCAATGAATATAATTCCTGCCACACAGGAACGACACCGGTAACCCAGCAGGCCAGCCACTGGCATGCGTTCAAGCCGTCTCTGTCAGGGAGTCCGTCCGGACTACTTAATAGGGATTTGTGATTTCTTTTATTCTTGGTCTAATGACTTCTCAAGGTGTCCTCGATAGTGGTCGAGGATGAGCCGGAAATACGAGGGGGACGGTGATGAAGCCGTGTATATCTTCCCTTTGGTGGTTGCCCTGGGCTCTTGGTCGTCGTCGTGGCACGAGTCAGAGCTATGCGGATCGACACGGGTCTTCCGGCACTTGCTGTCTCGCTTATCTCCGTCGATGCCGGGCCTTGCCGATGACCTCCGATGACATTGCCAAAATCGCACAGTTTGCTTGTCGGTTCCTCACCAGTTTCAACGGTCAACCCTGTCTTGATATCCGCGGCCGAACTATGTTCCCACCAGCAGATTCCAAGACTCGGCCACTTGACAATGAAAACTCGATGACATGCCACAAGTTGACACGACATGACACTCGCTGTTCGGCAGCAGGGCCAAGTTGGGAAAGCAGATGATGTCGGAGCAAAACTCGTACATATACAGAATCACACGGTACGCCATAACACAATAGTCTACTTTTCACTGAATAAAACTCTGTCTGTAAATAGGAGATGAGGTTATATCGTTGCTGGCGTGTACGTAGCAAGTTCGGCTCAACCACCGCTGAAATCATTCGTCTGCAACACGCACCACCGCCTTCCCAGTATTGGTTCCCTTCTGCACCGCGAGTATAACATCCCCGACCTTCTCCAGCCCGCGGGTGATATCTTCGCTGAACTTGAACTCCCCGCTGATGAGTCTCGGCACGACTTCTGCTTGGAATGCCTCAGCATACTTGGCACGCAACTCGAACAGGAGGAAGCCGTGAAAGTGCATGCATTTTGCAAAGATGAGGCCGGGGTTCTGCGGAAGAGGAGGGGGATGAGCATTTTGTGTGTTTTAGTTAAGATAGAGCTGAACCTTCATGGGCTGGTAGCCATTGTTGTATCCTGGACACATGGGCGCACGTCAGTTAAACCACATACAGGAATCAGGTGGGACATGAATTACCTGAGATCTGGCCACATTCCTGTATGGCACGCGTCAGTTGGCATGTTCTGTTCGATGGATAGGGGTTGAGCGTACGATAAATCTGGAGTTCTTAGCTGCGAACTCCATGGCAGCGTCTAGAGTATCTCCGCCGACGTTGTCCCCAGTATCTTCGGCATCAATTCAGATCCAAATTGCTCAGAAAAAATATCTACGCACATGTCGATCGGCCCCTCTTTGGCCAGGACCTCGCGCACGTCAGTAGTCTTGTAGTTGAACGCGACATCCGCGCCAATCTCCTTCATGAACTTGACCTTCTCTTCGGAGCCCGCCGACGCGATGACCTTGAGACCGTCTTTCTTTGCCAGTTGGATGGCCATCCTGATCCACAAATGTGTGCTCTTTAGTGTAGTCGGATATCGAAAGCACTCACGAGCCAACTGGACCGGCGCCGGTGGTAATGAACGCTATCTCCGCCCTTAACAGCGGATCAGCCAGCAATTGGTTAAGTTGAGTTTTCTGAGAGGCTTACCGGTTTACCGTCCGAATATGCACGCCAGCCCACATACGCTGACTCTCCGGGCATGCCCGCCGCCCCGATGTATACAGACCAGTCCAATTTGGGGTCGCGCTCGATCACCTCTAGCATGGCGGCTTGTAGGTTCGGCACGATAATATACTCCTGGTGCACTGGAGCGACGGGCGTCAGTGTTGAGGAAGGAGGAAATATGAGGAGGGATAGCTGGGAAAGAACCGACGTACAGAGGAGGCCGCGAACATGCGCACCCGTCTCGACGCCGGCAGCCTCAGAGCGCAATACAACACCGATTCCGCCCCCCGCCAGCCTGAATGAAATACCGCAGCGATATAAGATATCTGTTCCACTGAAACACCAGAAAGGTTTAGAAAAACGCACGGTTGCCCAAGAGTAAACGGAGCCTGAAAGTCAATCAATCAGTCAACAATCGGCCTTGGTATGTACCGAAGGCTCCAAACCGAATAAGACTCTTTTTCGGGTGATCGCAAGCGGCCGCGCATATACGGGTCAATGGAAAGAAGGAGCACTTTAATCAGGATCCCGCCGTTGAGGGGGCATTCTCCAGATCGATGGTCTCCGACGTATCGTACACCGTCGTTTTCCCTGGAACCGGGTAATCTGCGGAAGGAAAGTAAGGTTAGGAGATGATGGGAAACTAAGAGAGACCAACCTTCCGGTACGGCGTTGAACAGGACTCGACCGTTTGTTATGGGAGCCATGAGGAAGTGGAGGAAGAGCGAGGGTTGGGGCACCTTATAGGTAGTCTCTTATAAACAGACGCTATAACTGGAACCTCGTACCTCGGTTGTTATACCTTATAGGCTAATTCCAAGAGCCGGAGCCGGTGGGTGTGTGGTATATTTCCTTTTTGAGCTGTTGGCGCTGTGCGGCGGCCGCCTTTTGGCACTTCGCGTGGTGGGGCTGCCAGTATCCTTCAATCGATCAAAATCAGCCTCCGCGGATCTGGCAGTGAAAAAGTTGCCTCGATGACTGATGTCAAATGCGCTTCAAAAGTACTTATCAAGATGTCCTAACCTTACAGCTAATTGCAGTACCAAAGGCGCGAACCAAAAATACCCGTTTTCGGATATTTTCAAAGAATTCTCGATATCTCAGTCAGTTCTTCACCAATTCACATGACAACTAGATAGTTCTACTCAGCTAATTCATGTGCAATTAGTGATAGAGAGGAATTTGTCAAAATATATACAAGACGTGCCTTCGCTTCGCTCCGGCATACACCCAAGGATGGATTGAACCATAAGCATGATTAAGCCCCTTTCTGAACAGTTCATGCAAAATGTAGTCCGGTCGATACAGATTGAGCACTGACTTTGCAAGATCCGAGGGAAAAAGCATGAATATCATAGACTCTGGCACACATCGCAGCGAATGGGCATTCAATTCGGGAATACAGAGATCTACAACTGTTACCAATGAATATCATTGCGGTCAATGTCAGCCTATTAAGCGCTGGTGGTGAGTTGGATGTGTTGTACAGTACTTAGACTCGATCGAAGCAGCAAAATAATATCTAGCACTTATTACCTCCAGGAGAATGAGCCGCTCGTTGATTGGTTTTAAGCGGTCCTGTCGAACGGTAAAAATGAGCCACGCGGCCAACAGGAAAAATACTGTATACTGCTTTATGCATTGAAGGAGTCGCTTTGGCTGAGTTGTTAGTTAGATTGAGAAAATCATTTGTGTTCATTCACAGCTTACTTAAAATCAAATGAGAACATTGAGACGGAATTAGACTGTCGCAGCGAATAGAGACGCTTGTGCGAAGGGACATGCTTATGTCAGAATAAGAAAAACAGGCGAGCAAACAGAATATCTGCGTATCTTGACGAAGCTGGCTGTATATTAAATGGTTCAAAAAAGCTGTTGATGCGGGAATGATCTGATAAAGTAAGGAGGTCAGTGTCACGGCGATTTGCATAAGGAAATGGAGTGCACTCCGCACTAGTGGCCATCGAGGCGAACTGATCCCATTGACGTCGCCTGATCCTTCACTGTGTTGCACCCATGACCATCCCTGAGCTCCACGTTCCTGGCATGCCGTGTAAGAAGATGTATGGATATTATCAACCAATCTAGCTTACCAGTTAGAATACAGCTCTTGCTGTTTTTTTTTTCATGCTATGGAATGCACAAATGATGAGTAAACTGTTCAGTTTCTGGCCGAGTATACCTGGATTTATCTGGCAGTCGCGACCAAAAGATAAGAATTTGAGGGAACAGTGCGACCTCCAGGGATTGTGGACTTCTGCACTAAGTAATGAATAATCTTTCCACAAATGGGTCAATGGTCCTTGAAGTGTTTTGGAAACTCACTGGAGCTTTTGCTTGTTGCTCACTCCACGGCCTGGAAGGTTTGGGAACGTGATTACAGGAACGAAAGAGGGAGAGGCTCAAAGGCAGCAGCTTTCAGTATCCAACATGATCCAAGATGTAGCTCGACCTCCGCACTCAATCAATATGCCAGTGTCGGGGCCATAGATGTTCTTGCACTTTCTTCTATCTTGAGAAGCGTTTCAGGCCTTGTTTGTTCAGAATGAGGTCTTGAAATGTCATAAGAACCCATTGCATCGAGATCTTGAGAATTCTTGCACATTTCTTGTATCTTGAGAAGTGTTTCAGGCCTTGTTCGTCCAGACAGCAGGTAACGGCCGCATCATTTGAGCGCCTTGACGAGCCACTAATGTAGTCTCTTGATCCAGGCAAGAACCAGTGTCAAACGACGTATCAGAGGGAGAAAGAAATATTACAGGAGGGCGAGATGATGGGGGAAGGAACGCAAGAAGGGTTTCAGACGGCTCTCCCTTTTAGTGGATCTTGAGCACTGGAAAAAAGGTCGCGTGATTTCTCGGAGTGTTCTCTGGACAGCCGTTGACTCACGAGCCTTGTTTCGACTGCTCAATGGTCTGTATGGGGGTTGCGCTTGACAGTTCATCATTGCGGCGTAGTTCAGAATGAACCGAAATGAACTCCGTAGTTCATCATGGGTTAAGTTGTGTGGAAAAATAGCATGGACCAAAGGTTGAACACGACAAAAGGGCAGACAGGGAGCGAAGGAGAAGAGATATATGGAAAGAGCACAGGATATTCAGCATCTCGTTAAAGAACGGTTACTTCAAACAGCTGCGCGGCCAAATGTAGACAGTTTACGACTTGCATAGTGTCCATTGCCAGACGGAACTTACGGTGATAAACGGCTTTCATGCGAAGTTGATGCGCAGTCCGTAGCTGATGATTGATGTCGGCCACCGTGAGACGAAGCCAAGCGACTGCTCAGTGTGCAGGAAAACCAAAGCAAGACCAAAGGAGCAAGATTATTCGGGGATATTGCACAGCATTTCTACCATCTCGTTAAAGAACGAATAATTAGGTATTTTCTGGTTTTGGGCTGTTTTCACACTGAAAGCTGTCTAGGATGCCGAGAACATGTCCCAGCAGTCTAGTATGTTAGGATGGACAACATATTCAGCTGAGGAAGCATGTGATAGAGCCAGGAATATCTAAAATTCCTAGATACATGTAATCTTTACAATATCTCTCAATGCCAAAACTGGCAAATGTACTGTGCAATTTCGTTCAATTCGGCACGGGTTGTGACCCGTGACCCAAAATACCGATTCGGCACTTCGGCAACCAACAAATTTTGGCGTGACACCTCCAAAAATTCGGCATTCAAGACGAAATTTTTCGAAAATTCTCCCTTTTTTGCACCTCTGAGGGAGATTTGGCCCTGGTGTCACGCATTTTACATTCGGCACTGGGTGCCGTGACCCGTGACCGAGACCAAAAGTTCATCGCGGCACAGGGGGTGCGTGACACGTGACCACCGAATTGAACGAAATTGCACAGTACCTGAGGGACTGTAAGTAATTTGTCCATGTTTCTGGTTCTATCAAAAATTTCCTCAGTTATAAATGTTGTCCATCCTAAAATATTAGGCTGCTGGGACATGTTCTTGGCATGCTAGATGGCTTTCGGTATGAAAACAGCCCAAAACCAGAAAATACCTAATACATAATATTTTTCCAAATTACTCTTTATCGCTAATTGCACATGAATTAGTTGAGTAGATCTATCCAGTTTTCATGTGAATCAGTGAAGAACTGACTGAGATCTCGGGAATTCTTTGAAAATATCCGAAAACATATATTTTGGTTCACGCCGCAATTAGCTGTAACCCTAGGAACCGAGACTGGAGGTTGATCGCCGATTGAACCCGACGACCAACTCTCGCTCTAACGACCACCTCAGCTGTTTGTACGCATGACAACTGAATCAAATCCCAAAGACTTAATAACAAAAGCAGACTCCTCTGGGACTTTGGAGAGCAAGCGGGTGCTCTACCAACTTAAAGCTTGGCTGAGCGCCTGCGTAGGCCTGCATTCACTGTAGTCTCTCGTAGACAGACACTACAAATGGTTGAACCTTGTACCTCGGTATTTTGTATGTTCACTGAGCAGAGACCGTTAAACCAGGTCTTTTTCCACCTTCCGAAAGGAAATCTTTGATTCATAGATAATATACAGTGATCCGCTACTCCACCCGATTCATATACCCCGCGGCGGCGCCAACTATCGCCAAATCTCGTGCTTGTGATGCCGTGCCGAGTTCTTACTATGAATCAAAGTCTCTAGACTCTAGCTCCCTAGATTAGGGTTGTTTACGGTTGGCCTTTTTGGCGCCCTTTTTGTGCCCTTTTTGCTCCCTTTTTGCTCCCTTTTTTGCTCCCTTTTCATGTTTGGTAGATAGTGAGCTATAAAATCCAGAAAAATTCACAACAGTCCTTTTTGAACATTCAGATTGGTATCTGACCTGTGAGGAACAATAGGAGCACCCAGGCTGCATGAAATGAAAAAAGGGAGTCAAAAAGGATGAGTATATATAAAACCCGACACAGCAACACAACTGTCAAGAATCAGTAAATCCGACACATCCTAGAAAACCCGCACGCAGATCAGCAAATCCGACACAATTCCAGGAAACCCAACACACCGCGAGGCTATTGTGGCTTGGCAGTGAATGCCGGCACTATTGATCTGTTATCCAGCTTCCTTCCCCTCCATATTCTCGCCGCCGCAATGCTACGCAATGGCGGGACTCGAAGCGCTTTGACGCGCCTCCCCGACACGGTTCTGGAGTAGTTTCGGGATGAGGCACCTTTCATTCGATGCAAGCTGATGTTTGGCAGTCGTTCCCCACGAACTTTAGGATCAAGCACCTGCAATTGTTCTCCGACACCGCGTGGGTCGACCTTGATGACCTCAAGGAATGGCTCCGTCAACGAGAAGATCTGAATCACTTGTTGGACCCAACCATCAGTGAAACGTAGGTAATTCAGTCCAAATGATTCACATTGCAGCGTAATTTTATCAGCCCCGACCCGCCACGCCACCATCTGGTTACAGTTTCAATCCAGTATCCAGCCTCAAAGTACTCGGGCCCGGGTTCCGAACTTGACTATTTCGATGCCTCCGGTTTCTCGACCCCTGCTTCTGATCTGGATCTCTTCAGCGACAATGCATCTGAGCCAAGTTTGGACTGGGACCCGTCGCTGGCCTCATTTTTCGACTCGGTCGAAGCGACTGCTCTGGGTTCTGGTTCCAACTGCCGACGAGATGGAACTAGATGGCGTTGAAATGATTTCACTGGAAGGTATGTGGCGCTTACTGATATTTTCTCATTGTATTCATTTTCTCAAAAGTACCAGTTGAACCAGACATCCAACCTGATGCGCTGGAGCAGGGGAATGATGTAGATGCAAGTGAGGCATCTCGACCTCAATCGGGGAACCTTGACGTCCACGGCGGGGTAATGTCCATGGGCAACCTGGACATTGTTGTCCCCTCAGTTGTCTCTGGTGAAGATTCCATTAACTCAGGCGCAACAACAGTCTAAAATTGGTTAATTCCCACATCCGCATCTTCTCCCGTCCCTCCTCCCACTCCAAACCACCGAAGCCACTGCTTTCCACTTATCAATCTTCACGAAAGCGGGGGGAATCTAAAACGCATGACGATCCTCCCGTGCAGAAATCCAGAAGACAGAAGGTTCTGTTGCACCTGAGCCATCAGACCCCGGAAAAAAACGGTGAGTAGCACGCTCTTACCACCTCCCGATCTAACAACACCCCTTAGTTCGAAGCGCAAGCCTAAGGCATGGAGCGTCAGGCACACAGATGACCAAATTTACACATCGTTCGAATTTCTTGCTCAATTTCCGGAGGAGTATCGAGCATTGTACGGGAATACCGAGCCCGTGTAGTTGTATCTTTCGCTGTTCTTGACAGACTTGCATTCATATATGACATTGTATTCTCCAAATCACGGCTTGCTCTTGAGACGGGGAATCAATGAGAATGCGACTTGGATTTCCAGGAGGCTATGTCTCTGACGGGAAAACCAGTTGAACACAGGATGCCGGCGCGGAACAATGCCTAGGAGTCACTTGAATCGTGCAGGAGAGAGTTCTGGTACGCAGAAAGACATGCAAGGTCAGCTCGAACTGAAAAAGGTACGCAAAAGCACGCCCAGACGGGTAACTGAGGCGATCTCTCATTCCAATTCCGTTGAGTCCACAAATCAAACTAGCTTAAAGCTGCTGCTTCACACTCAAGTAAGAGGAATGATTTGGTAAATGGTAATAAGGGAACTCACCCAGTCCGAGCATCGAGCCGGTCGTTGCGCCGGTTCCTCGTGCATATCCTTGAGCCAGGCAGTCTGTGGGACGCAAGGCATACAGGAAGGACGCATTTGAGGTGAGGGATGCGGGAGTAAAATAAACAAGCGGCTGCTCGGCCGCTTCGCGGCCTCGCATCCCCTTCCTCTGGTGTGAACTGGAACTGTGACAGAGATGGATTGTGCCTGCAAAATCTAATCCAAATAAATCCAACTCAGGAACTGAGCATTCAAGACGACCCATTTTACTGGACTTGCGAGGCTGTACACATTGAGTGATGATGGGATTTTACGCGGCCGCGGCAGGCACGGCGTGAGTGGAAACTGAGAGCTCGACGAAAAAGGTTAGAGCTGATGGCGGAGTTTCAAAAGGCTTCGGACACCCGTAATTTTAAAAAGAGGGTGATGAAGGGACTTGCCTTGTATTAGTACAGGTTCAACATTTGAAGTTAAAGTGGTCGAGATTGGCATGGAGAGTGTCAGGGTGAACTGGGTTGATATGTGAGTCAGTTATGAATGAAAGCACGAAGATAGTTTGGACTGACACTGACCATAAATTACAATTCAAGTCTAAGTACAAGGTTGATAGTCCTATTCGAAACAAAAATAAGGTGACTGCCAAAAGATATACAGACGAGAAGGCACGGATAATATCGAAACAGGCGAGTGCCAAAAATATGATGCAGATGAGAAAGCAAGAAGAATAAAATCCAGGGATCCGAGTTGAGTTGGTTGAACAGATGTATGACCTGCAGCGAAGTCGTTTCAAGCTATTGAAAGACTTGAATAAAGAGCTGACCCCACGTAGCTCTCAAAGCATCTGTAACACTCTCTCAATCACATCAGGGGGGAGGGTGCTCCAACCAACCACGCTCGGCCAACTCGGAGATGATCGCATCAGCGAACAACTATCCCATTAGTTCGACTTGAAGAGCGTACGAGGGAACGACTCCGGAGTGGAAAGTATGGCATGTGTCGGAATTGATGAGAATCAGGTGAATGTGTCGGATTTCTTGAGCTGTGTCGGAAATGTTGAAGGTCTGCCGCCGTGTCGCTGTGTCGGGTTTTAGGGAGCCTCAAAAGGATGGAAAAAGGGTGGAAAAGGGAGCTCCGGACTAGGGGTTTCACAGTCGCCCTTTTTTGCACCTTTTTTTTTTTTCCATTTCTTCCAGAATTGCATGTAGGACCCCTTTTTTTTTCGGTCTTCTACCCTTTTTGCACTTCTAATTGAAAAAGGAGAAAAAAACCGGGCAAAAAATGGAGAGAATGGCAAAAAGGGCGAAAAAGGGCGTGAAAAAGGGAGCGAAAAACGGCTACTGTGAACGACCCTATTCTTGATGTTGATCAAAGACTGGAGGATCGGCTGTGGAATCTCGAGTTGCAACAGCCAAAATCTCGGAGACATCGACGACGCCATTTTCCCCGCCCCGGGATGTCCTGCATTGTCATGCGAACTTAGTTCCATCTTTTGTTTCAGAGCGGATCCGGACTTCCATATTTGGGCGCATTTTTTCCGAGGCTCACCGGAACGTATATCAAGCGAACCTTCGTTTTTTTTCCTCCTTCCCTCGCCCTCCTCTGATGTTGTCCGACCGTCCTGAACATTCCATCCCCTTCTTGGTTTCGGCTTCTTCTGCGATCTCCGAAGTCGAGAACGATGCTCATGAAAAGTCCTTCCATCTTGATATGTTTGGGCGTGGTCAAACTCCACGACGGAAGTATGGCCCTCGACCCCGAAAATTCTTGTCACACTGAAATGACCAAAGGAAATTTCTGTCACGGAAAATGTTCTCAAGTTTCTGGGGATGGCCCGCAATCGTTATCGGTGGCCAATTGCTGTTGCAGACTATCGCTTGGGGCTTCTTCGGCGCTGTACAGTCGCGGGGAGGCATCGCTCTCCCCCCTCATCTGGCGGCATCAGCCAAGGCAAACCCGCACACGGTGGAATGGCTTTCGACTCAGATGTCCACGATCCTTGCCTTTTCTTCTACCCTGTGAGCTAGTTTCTGCACCCAAGCTTAGATTTTCTGACACGTCCCTAGTCTATTTTCCTGGGGTGTTCGTCGATCCGTGACGCTTCGCCTGCGGAAGGATGGCATGCCACTCGCCACATTTGTCTCATTCGTCAAAATATCGTCCCGGTCGTTCATTTTCGATTTCAAAAAACCCACGTTTACCTTGACGGCCATCGTCATAATCATTCTGACCGGAGTGCAAACTGCTGGGTACGTGATCAGCCACGCATTCCTGGTCCTATCTCATCGTCTACTCCCCCAGGTGGAGTGCCTTGATAACGCCTCGTGCAATCGTCATCAACACCCCATTAATTGGCTATGAGATTGATCTCTCTAGTCCTCTTCTTCGACAAATGCCTAACAACGCAGCCGTGACTGACTGCATTGTGAACGGCAGTAAGAACAGAGTTTTCCATGCTTGTATCGCATTTTCTCACCCCCTGTTCAGCCAGCCGGGCTCCATTTATTGTGGGGCAAACTGACAGTGGATATGCAGCCGTCAAAGGTGATCTGTCGTTGCCCGCAACATTCAACGTTATGGATCAAGCGTTCAATCGTTCTACTGGTATGGCATCGTTGTTGTGTGTTGCTCGGAAATTGCTGAGTATCGCTAGGGGGGATTTTAACCTCTAACGCTGTCGCCTCTCAATTCAAGCACTTGGTTCCCTGGCACGAAGACCCTCCCGCCCCACCATTAAACCAGTCTGGGACCTTCCTCACAGTCTGACCTCCAGCTATTCGTTGTCCCAACAAGGTGAGCTCAACTTGAATGGGGACACGAGATGTGAAACAACCAATGTAATACTCTATAGGTTTCACCGCTGACGTGTCCTGTGGATTCTGGAACAGCACGGACCCAACGATACCGATTGTACACCTTCAGAACGACACGGTCGGGAGCTGGTAGCACCCAAATGTCGGAGCGGCCAACGTTTCCTTTGCTACCTTGTATTCAAATTGTACCACCGAGGTTCCAAGTGAGCTTACAGCCTCCATTTGAGTGATAATTCACTAATTATATACACGCCACAGGATTTCACAACTGGACTGGGGCATACACACTGACGACCCAGCGGAACTACATTTTAATGATCGCTTGTCCCTCCCAAGATAATTTAAGTTACAGTGCGTGGTTGCGCAGCCAGAGGTCCCGCTTCTGATTTCATCGAGGCAGAACTCGTATTCGACGCGGGCCGCACCGGCCTGTACGGATTCATGGGGACCATGGTCTGTTCGGTCTCCCCAAAGATCACGAATGTTTCGGTCACTTATTCGGATGTGATCGATACCGCCACAAGTTCAAATGGCGTAGCCGCTGATATTAACGGACCCGCGATTTTTTCCGCAGTAACTACTCTTTATGACATGGTCTACTTCTCCCAGGCCATCGTTTCCAACAGTATGGGCGACAAGTTGAGATCGTTGATCGAAGAGGTCGATGGAAGCACTTTCACGCATAACACCACCCTGCGCACCACGGTAAATGAATCCTTTGGACAATCGTCTGGTACTGATACTCTCACAGGAAAATACATTCGTGGGGTCACGGAGTATAGTGGCTCGGTAAGAACTCGTCCGCATGCGCATCATCCCACCATTGACTAGTTACATACAGGTTTTCCGAGCGTGTCTGTCAACCAACACGAACTTTTTAGACGCGTTGCCGTCTAACATGAACGTTTCGACCAGCGGGATGTTCCGTTCCGAGACTGTGGGGTGGGTACCTGTGGCGGCCGTCACCATCTTGGAGTTGCTTCCCGGTACTATCGTGGCCCTTCTCACGATTTACACCGTGGTTATGGTAGTTTTGCGCCATGCAGGGGAACCGGAGGGCGAGTATTTTGACCCCGCAGATGTATGCATCTTGTGGCCGCTGCAGCAGCCGGAGGGCTGAACAGCGTGGTTCGTTGGGACGGAGGAGGAGCATATCCGAGCGGCGGAAGATGTGCACGTTTCACTGGGTACCACTGCAGGGCGGGGGGCGGCATTAGTTGTTAATCGTGATCCTATCTGAATGGAAGGTTATTTCCTCAACCTTCAAATTGACGAATTCGCCCGCAATTTCACCTTCATACCATAATTGAGTACACGGGGTCCTACATACCAACAGCTTTAGATGCTACAAGGGAACCCACCAGTATATTACGAGCAAATCTACATGGGCGATCTCGTCAATCGGTCAGAGAGTATCACCGGCGGACTTTTGAGTCGCCAGCCGGGCTCCTTTTATTGTGGGGAAAACCGAAAGTGGTTACGCTGCCATCAAGGGTGATCTGTCGTTGCCCGCAACATTTAACGCTATGGATCAAGCTTTCGATCGTTCTACTGATATAGCATCCTTTTTGCATGTTGTTCCAAAATTGCTGAGTACTGCTAGGGGGGATGTTGCCTCTAACGCTGTCACCTCTCAATTCAAGCACTTGGTTCCCCGGCACGAAGACCCTCCCCGCCCACCATTAAACCAGTGTGGGACCTTCCTCAGTCTGACCTCCAGCTATTCGTTGTTTCAACCGGGTGAGCTCAATGCGGACCCGAGATGTGAAATATCTGGAACAGCACGGACCTAACGATACCGATCGTACACCCTCAGAACGACATGGTCGGGAGCTGACAGCACCCAAATGTCGGAGCGGCCAACGTTTCCTTTGCTACCTTATATTCAAATTGTACCACCGAGGTTCCAAGTGAGCTTACAGCCTCCATTTGAGTGATAATTCACTAATTATATACATACCACAGGATTTCGCAGCGGCACTGGGGCATACACAATGACGGCCCAGCGGAACTGCATTTTAATGATTGCTTGTCCCTGCCACGATAATTCAAGTTACAGTGCGTGGTTGCGCAGCCAGATGTCCCGCTTCTGATTTCATCGAGGCAGAACTCGTATTCAATGCGGGCCGCACTGGCCTGTACGGATTCATGGTGTTATTAACACGGCCGCTGATCCGGTTGAAAGGGAGTTGTTGGCACCTCCTCGTCTCAAATGTTGGACTCCATTTCCGACAAGAGTACCCAGTTCATTGCCTGCATTCCCAGATTTTTCTTCTCTATCCAAAGACGGAGGAGGCCAGAAAAGAGGCACACGAACAGTCCCCCGAAGAAAAAGTTCATCCCCGGACTACAAAATAATGCACCTCCTCTTCTTTCTCTCCCTCTCCACCGGCCTCTAGGTTTCTTGTTTGTTCTTGTCGTAATGCACGGAGAACACTCGTAAAGGCCCATTCCACATTTTGTCCTGTTTTTGCGGACACTTCAACGAATTCACAGCCAAACTGCTGCGCGAGCGCCACACCCTCCTCCTTCGACACCTGGCGCTCATGCAGCTTGTCAGCTTTGTTCCCGACCAGCACGAAAATTGGGTCTCCCTCTCTTACCCGTCTCACAGACTCGCGGAAAGCGCCGACCTTTTCGAAACTGTCCCGCAAGTCGATTGAGTATACCAGAATAAATCCTTGAGCTTCTCTGGGCCGCCCATTCGTTTACTAGGAGGAACTGGTGAGGGACGGCATGTACCGCACCCACTGATCCCGTCGTGTTGCGTATTCCACTGATAGATGTGACATTGATAATTGACGGCGCAAAATGTGGTCATAAATGACATACCCGGACCAGTATTATGATTCACCCCCACATAACACATGCGGTTGTCCAGTTTAAAATACTTGCGATCTCCAAATTCTTCTGTCGTTGGGTCGTACGACTGCGGGGGCCTGTTCAGCGGCTGATTTTATACGACTTATTGAACGATAGTACATCTGCGAAAGGCGGACAATTGAGTATACAGCCAATGAAGGGTAGCTTGAGCGAAACTCACAGACAAAACAGTCGCATGTGAACTAAGGATTCCGTATCTGTCAATGCTGGGCACACATGTGAAGATAGACGGGAGTTATGCTCACCCGAACAGCCAGCGCAGTTTTACCTACCCCACAAGGACCTAGGATGGCGACTGTCCAGCTATCATACATATTCCCTTGGTTATCATTAGTGTTTTGCAGGGCCCGGCTCAGCCTGAAAGCCGGGGCTTTGGCCCGG
This sequence comes from Mycena olivaceomarginata, assembly GCA_029378375.1. Taxonomy (NCBI): domain Eukaryota; kingdom Fungi; phylum Basidiomycota; class Agaricomycetes; order Agaricales; family Mycenaceae; genus Mycena; species Mycena olivaceomarginata. Next base: position 73,178 of record JARKIC010001601.1, read on the forward strand.
CCCGGGAGGGCTTGGGCTTCTATTTCTTGAGGCCCGAGCCCAAGCCCTGGGGGAGGGCCTGGCCCGGCCCGGCTTGGGCTTAGGCCCGGGCCTGGAGGTCAAATATTCGGTAAAATATTAATTTTTAATCATCCATGTCTACATCTAACTCGTAATTTTCCACCGCATCGTCCAAGAAGCAATCCCAACCCATCTTATCCTTATTTGAATCCTCCTCGGGTCCCATCTCCCAATCTTCCTCATCTAGTATCTCGGGTTCGCGGAATAACAACTCACAGCACATGAAGCACTTCAGGACCTGCAACGCTTCGACGAGATCACCCTTCAACCGATTGCGATGTTTGCTGATTGTGATTCCGGCAGCGGAAAAGGCGCGTTCAGATGACACTGATGACGCCATGATAGCCAGGTAATCGCGTGCCAACGAGCCCCAGACAGGGTACCGATGATAATTGTGCTTCGAAAGAATGTCAGCGGACAGTAACAAACATTTGAAATGAAAACATACACCCCACCACTCAATTGTCGTCATCCCCTCCGGCACAGACTCCCGAGCATCAAGATAACCCTGAAATTCATCCTGCCAGGGTTTGGTTGGGTCAAGGTGCGCCTCTGCAAGCTTGGGTTCATCTTCGTCGCCGTCTGGTGTAAGTTCTCGCAGCCCACTCTTGTCCGGAGCCTGTGATTTCTGATTGAGCAGTGCTGGTATTTGCACAGCGTTGTTGGCATGCATTTCGAGATAGCGCTGTTTAAACTAAACAGACTCGATTAATTTCGATCACTAACTCAATCAAAGACATACGGTTTCCTCCATGTTCGCAAGTGCTGCCGCCTGAAGCTCCTTATCCCAGTTCTTCGTGAAATAGGCCAGTTTCTTGCGAGGATCAAGAACTGAAATATTGTTAGAACAGAAGGAATGGCTGAAGAGACTACGTACCCATCGCAAAAGTGTACACATTTGATGTTGAAGTTTTTTCGTAATATTCATTGACCTTCTCCAATGCCTCGTTAAGTGCAGACCAAAAACGGGCATACTTCACAGTCGTCGCGCATTTACTCCATGTAGTATGTAACTGCTCCAGGGCCGGAATTGCGACGTGAAGTGTTGACCGCATATCAGCAGAGAAAGCATGCTGTGCCTTCTCTGCACTCTAAAACCGAGATGAATGAGCGAGCCGTGTCAAATGACAAACAATGCAGATACTTTGAGTATGTGGACAAACAATTCCACGCGATCCCATTCCTCCTCTTCCAGCCGTAAAGCCGCGAGCTTCTTGCTCTTCTCACCGCTTTCTTCTTGAGGGATTTCGAAAACAAATTTGTTTACCCCCTGCGCGAACATTTTGTCAAAGTCGTTGTTACGTGTGAAGCGGGAACTTGCCTTCCTGAGCTGATATCCACGCTTAAGCATCGCAAATGTTGATGACCAGCGGACTTTCATGTCGAGAACCATCTGCTTGGCAATGGCGGCAGGATCAGCCTGGCTTCGTGTTTGAATAGTCTTGAAGAGTTCCTTGCGCTTTGAGGAAGAACGTTCCTGTATGGACAGAAGATTTAAATTGAACAAGAATTTATCTAGTTTACGGACCTTGACAGCAATTGCGCGTACGAGGCCAATCTCGTCGCGAGTGGATCCAGGTAGAGTCTCGGTGGGAACATGGGCGTTGGGATCGTGGGGGTTGAAATGAGGTGATTTACTGTATGCTGAGATCAACTTCTGGGTGGCGAGGTTGATGACATGCGCAAGACAACTATATAATGAAATTGAAGCGCTGTAGACAGAGATCATACAGCACCACTCACTTGATTCGATGCTCAATCGGGTCCCAAACCCGGTTAGTTGCCGCGAGAAGTAAGCGAGCCAGCTCCACGAGCATAGTTCCGTTGTTTGTTGCATTGTCGCATGTCACATAACCCAACTTTGAAACGGAAATCAGCCACAAAGCACCATCACGAAAGGGGAAGAAAAGGCTCACCCGACCCTCTAAGTTGAGCCGTTTGATTATTTTGAATAGCGCTTGGCCAAGCCGAACCCCATGATGAGCGTTGTTGAGCCGTGTGAAGCCAAGAATCGCTTCCTGGAGAACCCAGACACCGGGAGAGGTCTCCTCGAGCCAATGGCTGGTGACAACGAAATAACCATCAGTGTTCCCGGCCTGCCAAGCATCGCAGGTCACATGGATCTTGCCTGTAACGGCGTCGCTCTGTAGTATAATCTGTTTAGGTCTAGAAAATGAATAAAACTATTTAGTACTCACATGCAGACGAGTCCGCAACTTGTCCATTTGTTCGTGGAACAGCTTCATTATCTCTTCTCGGGTTGAGCGCATGCCCGGAATGATGACACCGTTCGTCGCACGGGCAGCGATATCAATCATTGTCTTGAATTTGGGGTGATTGAGCGCGGAAACCGGCTGAATATGAGTCCGTGAGCATGGTTTCTGTGATATGAAAAAAAGGAATACATGCCTGGTCAGTAGCGATGAGCCATTCGAGAGCTGCATCGCGCCAAAGCTGATCGGAATAGGGTACCACACGCTCCGGTTTCTCACGGAGATGTGGCTCGAGAGTCTGCTGGTGAAGTCTCTTCACCTCCGCTTCAGCCGCCGCCTCAGCTTGCTTCCGTTCCTTGACATCCGCTGCAAGACAAGATACAAACCCTGTCTTTGTACACCATTGGTGGTACTCCGGCTAGGTATAGATCAATGAAACGTGCATGCCCAGCTAAATGAATAAACAAACTGCATGTGTACTGGCCAGGTGTCGGCGCACCGTCGACGGGTCTGCCACAATACAAACATTTCTTCAAAATTTACGTTAGCATCCGAACCACATATGAATTGAATGACATACGGGCAAATTTTGCACTTCCGGTGAAGTTTAATTGTCCCCGCCTTTCCAACTATAGGCGTGGCTGGGTGGAAGAATTTCTTGAGATCGGCAGTGGTGTCCAATGTCTCCGATACGGCTATCTCGGCGATGTCGATATCAAGAAGCAGCCCATCGTCACCAACAGCTTTAGGATCGGATCCAGAGGGCGGCGGGGTTATGTGGCTCTTCTTCTTGGTCTGCAGGTATACCGCTGTCGAAACAAGTGGTAAACCAAGGCATGTAAGGTGTTGTGAGCAACAAGACTTACCTTTTTTATCCCCGAGACTCAGACTAGACTTCTTGCCTTAAATATTGAACATTACAATGGCTCACAATCAATGTTGAACTGATGACATACCACTAGAATTTTTTCTCGGCTTCGATGGAACCACCAGCTCAATGCTGGAAGCACGGCTTGGACTTCGGGCTACAAATGCTGTTCAGTAGTAGCAGGTAGAATACACAGTACAAGACAAGACAAACATTTTGCAGGAGGGGGAATGGAGGAGGGAAACTCATCTTCGTCTTCATCTTCAATTATAACAGTGCCGTTGCGGGCTAATGATATTGTTAGAACAGGTATAACATCGAGGAGAAGTACGTACTTTGGTGTATGTTCCTTCTCTTCATTGAAGGGCCATCCTCATCGTCAGACAAAGCTTCCCCAGCTGCACGCTTCGAACCGGATGTGGAGGCGGTGGAAGGTGATGGGCCAATTGGTGGACGGGGGTGGTGACTGCATGGAAGTCAAGGAACATCGTCAAGGCAGATGTTTCACGCACCAAAGTACCTCCATCTCTTTTGCAACTTCCGACAACTTGAGGGCAGCTGTGGTGAGAGGTATTCCATCAGTGGCCCACTTAATCGTGCGCTGATACTTGGCGAAGAGGATCATGCCGTAGGGGCCACGGCGGACATGATGGAAGCGACCTTTGGTGTCACGACAATCAGTACCAAAGAGTATGTCCATCCGACGAGTGAATGTGTCTGCAGGAGCTTTGGAGTCGACACCGAAGACATGATGAATAACTCGATAGATTTTGCCATCAATGGTGTCCGGGCTGTCATCGAGGGTACCCTCAGGAACAGATGCAGGCAAGTGAGGACAGAGTTCTGTAATACGGTCGATATAAGCGGTGAGAGCAGCAGCTGAGCAGAAGATCAAATGTGTCACCAAGAAGCCAGACTGACGAGAAAAATAGAATACATACTGGAGTTGTCCGAGACAGTGGTGGGAATTCGATTGGGCGCCTTTCGAACGCGAGGTGCCCTTGATGCATTGTGTCCACCTGAAATTGTTGTGGTACGTGCGGCGTGCACAGAGAAAAAATTATGTGAAGTCACAATGTGTCTGACTTTTATACCAGCGAGGCTGGTGCCGAGTAGGGCTCCAACCCGGCCGTCGAAAAAAGCGGCTGTTACCCATTTCCGCTGGTGGGCAAACGGACGTGTACCACTCGTCACTGACATCGGTTGGCGCTGCAGTAATTAATATTTGGCCTGCCAAGCCCGGGCCTAGGGGCCTGGCAGGGCTTGGAAAATCTCAAGCCTGAGCCCTGGGCCCGATGAAGCCCGGTGTAGGGCCCGGCTCGGCTCGGGCTTGCAGGGCCCGGCTTGGCGGGCTTCAGGGCTTCAGGCCGGGCCATGCAAAACACTAGTTATCATACATATTCCCTTGGTGTGAATGAGTTCGCTGCAATGAGGTACCTGTCAAAGCGAAGATGAGAGCAATGAAATTCGGAAAAGATGACGCGGACTCGGATACAAGTCGAGTGGCTCCGTCGACTAGACTTTGGTGATAAAGACAATACAATTTGCCAAGGAACTTCAAGTTGATGGTAGGCAGAGTCAATGTGACAGGATTGTGACTTGTGATCATGGCTACGGAAGATACGTAATAGAGGACGATCACGAGGACATCGATGTCGACGGGCTAGCTCGAGAACGTAGCGAACAGCGGTGGGATGACGCTCCTGGACGCCGCAGGCAACGCCGCCAGCAATGCCACTTCGTCGGCGCGAGCGGGCGGCAGCGGCGGTGCGAGCAAGCGATACAGGCCAGCAGCAGCGAAAGCGTTGGGTTTGGGTTTGGGTTATGCAGGATATTGTTTAGCCGGAGCGAGCATTTGGCGAGCCATATCAGGTCCGTGTCCTTTTTTCTAGTCTTTCATCCTCGGACCTCGATCCACATTCATGACTTTCATCGTCCCTCCCAATCCAATCCTTATTACAATCATTTTCATGTGCCCCTCCACCACACATTTTAACCCTCCCTCCCTGTAGAAAACACACCGGCGAACGTCCCTTCACCTCCCACTGCTTCAAACAAATTTCCCGCCTCGACAACCTCCACCAACACGCCAAACGGTCCACGCCGACAAGTGCGCGAGCTCACGAGCATGACCGCGCCTACCTGTCTCTTCCACCGCCGCCAGCGGCAGTGAGCAAGCGCCTGAGCACGAAGCGCGTGAGTGGGGCGGTGAGGCGCGGAGGATTCGTTGCGTGGTCCGGGGATGGGCGGGGGGGGGGGGGGGGGGGGGGGGGGGGGGGGTGGCGCAGCGCCTGAGGACGTCAACGGGATATGAAGGCGCGGCGACGGCGAATCCGGATGTCAATATGGATGAGGTGAGTTTTTTGTTCTCTCTTTTTCTTTCTGGTGCTTTCGCGTTCGCTCCTGGGTCAAATCCGGTCTTCTCAATGACAACGATGCACCCTCTCGTCTTCGCTCCCTTTCCATCCTCCATCCTCCTCCCTCCCTCCCTCCCGAGCGGGGCCGCGGAATTCGGGGGCGCGGAAATGGGGACTGCGCGTTTTTTCCTTCTTGCGCGTCTCGTTTGCTTCGTTGGCGCTGGACATGTCACGAGCTCTTGTGACCAATTGCGCGGGGCGCCATCTTATCTGTCTGCGGAGGGGCAGGGTGCGCACACCGTTCCCCATCTCCGACGCGCGACGCTTTGGGTAGCCTTTGCGCGTTCTTTCTTTTTTGCGCATCTTCCTTGGGAACGGGCTTTCTGTCTGGGTGCACCTTTGGGGTGTGTATGCGCTCTCTTTTTCGCTGTTGCGTTCCCCCTCTTCGACGTGCTGCGCGGTGCGGGTGGTGTAATGGGATATGGGCGTACATCCAGTGTCGAATGGATCGTCGACATTACACGCGATCTGTGTGCCCTGTTACACATTCGACATTTCGTCGACGATCCAAATATTTCCTTACTTTTGTACCCATCCATAATCATATTTCCATTTTATCTTCGCATCCTCGTCTTCCCCGCGGCTGTCTATGTGCTGTCTATCGTCTATGACATTTCGCATCTTCACCCGACGAGCCTCTATTTCCTTTTTTGGAAGATACTTACCTCCGAACGTGTATCTCGTTCTTCTTTCGTCTTTCGCCTTTGCGCATTCCGGAGGTGGCAATTGAAATATTTTCGCGCTGCCCCATCGCCTGCGTTGATTTCTAAATCGCCTACATGATCGTTTCGACTTGATGCTGATTATATTCTTTTCTAGTCCCCACTCCCATCCCCTCCAACGCCCTCCATCAGCGGAAGCGGCAATGGCATCCCCCACCACCGCCTCCCCTCCGGTAACTTTTCATCCAGTCGGCCCTTTTTATCAGGGAACGGCGCCTTTTCCGCCGACACAATTCTGGCAAAGCCCTTTTCAGGCGACAGCGGCTCCCGTCCGTCCACAGGCAACGGTGCACGACTCCCGCCGTAGCCTTTCGCGTATCCTCAGGACACGGCCTCCCCGCCCCGGCGCAAGCGGGAGTAGCAACATACTCCTTCCAAACTCACTCGCCCCACGCCGCCCCTCCGCCGGCGAGGAATGGGAGTAGGCTGATGCGGATGCATGAAGCGTCCGCCCCTACACTGCACCCGGCAAAATCGCACCCCCCACCGCCGCCGCCGACGCCGCAGAATACTCCCCTTCTCGTTCCACCCGCCCGACCAATCCTCCGGCAGCAACAGCGTCTTTAGCGTCAACATCGGAGACGGGTACGGGGGCGCCGCTGTCAGCCCGCGCAAGCGCACGTTCGGCGGCGCGGATGGGCCGTATGGCGCACATCGAGACGACGGTAATAACAGCGGGGGCGGGGTGCACGAGTACAGCAGCGAGTCCCGGCCTCAGAGCCGCCGCCTCTCCGTCGTGGAGCCCTGCAACGACGACGCCGGCATTGAGCAGCGCCCCGCCTCCTCGTCCGTCCGCCTCTCTGCGATACTTCGAGGCGGGTCCGCAGAGCGCGAACGGGAGCGGCCGACCGCGACGAACGGGCTCGTCCTCCACGATGACAACGGCTAGCAGCAGCGGCAGGAGTAGCACGAGCATGAACCCGCCTGGCAGCGGGACCACACGGGTGAGCAGCGATTCGCCGCCGAGCATCTCGCCGCAGGCAACGGGTTCTATGCCGGCGTAGACGGATATGGGCTCAGCGCGTGGCAGCACCAGGAGGCGCAATTGCGGCGAGCCTTGGCGGACGCGGCGTTGGCGGCATATCATCGGCAGTAGCAGGAGCAGGAGCGGCGTATCGAGGAGGAGCCGTATCATCTTCAGCAATTGCACCAGCAGCAGGCGGCGCAGGTGGGGCATACCTCAAATATTACGCCCATCCGCACGAGGTAGAGATGTTTGAGACGATGATGGATGGGTATCCGCCGGCGCATATGGAGGACAGCGCTCCGCGGGACATGGAGCAGATATTGAGGTGGTGGTGGACTCGGGCTACGCGGTAGATTGGTGGTGTACCATACGGTCCTGCCGCAGCATCCGCATTACACACATTCGTACCCTCCCACACAAGCATATCTGTCTCACCACCACCTGGCGCATATCGAGACGCAGCAGCACCACCTCGCGCCGACGCACCCCGAGGCGCTTTCCCGGTGTCGCCGCACTTGCTCGGGCCAGGCGGGTGAGGTTTTTTTGCGGGATGGAGCAGAGATTCGACGTGAGGTAACCAGGCCTGAGGCACTTAACGACGGAGTAGTCTCCTACAACTTTAGTCCAAGGAAGCAACCTCTACTTCCGCGCTTACTGTCGGCATATGGAATGCGTGAGAAGTCTCTCTAGGAGCGTTGGCAGCGTTTGCGGTTCGGACCGTGCCGCGTAATCCTACCTACCCGCCTCCGAAACGGCGATGGACAAACTATTTTGATCGCTGTGAGAACATCTTCATTTATCTCATCTTGTTCATGAGAATCCTATACCCATACTATGTAGATTGCGTTGAACAGGAATGAGCCTCGAGGTTTCAGTTCCCACGAAAGGCGATAAAAGGGACGCGGTCATCTGACAGCGCTAATAAAGCGGGATTACAAAACGGCGACTGATCGCCGGACATTGTTCCTTCTCACCACGACTGCGGCACGTTTTCGTTCTTTGCACGATGTTGCTCTTACTCGTCACATCGCTCATCCAAATTTCCCTGGCACAGCAGCTCCAATTGGCCCAGAATTATAGTGGACAAGGCTTGTACGGCCTGCATAAACTCTACAATCCGGACGCTGATATCGAACATTCATAGTTTCGATCCCTGGAACTTCAAGGTCGGCAACGACGCAACCGACGTAGCAGGACAGAAAGGAAACCAAGGTAAGAGCGACGGCGGTCTTTGCAGCGCACTGTAAACGGCATTGGACTCGCGAGATCTCACTCTGCCGCAGGCAACGTCAACTTTACCGACCAGGCTTTTGCACAGCAACAAAACCTCACCTCCGTTAATGCGGTCGGTAACGTGGTTATAAAAGTCGACGACTTCACGAGTGCCCAGCCAAACGGGACGTATGGCCGCAATACAGTGCTCATGTCCTCAAAAGACACAATAACTGCTGGGAGCCTGGTCATCATGGACGCGGTCCATATTCCGTTCGGAGTAAGCGAATTCAATGCTTTCAATGTAGTCTTAACTGACAAGTTCACGTTCCAGTGCTCCGTGTGGCCCGCCTTTTGGATGATAGGCCTCGGCGCACCCTGGCCCACCAAAGGCGAGATTGATATCATCGAGAACGTCAACCTCGCCACCAACAACCAGTACTCACTGCACACCGTCGACGGCTGCTCTCACCCCGCCAAAGGCCAGGTGAACGAGACGGGCAGCCTCCTCACGGCAAGTTGCTTCGTCAACGCCACGGGCCAAGCGACGAACGAGGGCTGCCTTGTGGCGGACAGTGACCTCAGCTACGGCGCCAAATTCGCGCAGAGCGGGGGCGGCGCGTTCGCGACGCTATGGGACGAAGAGGGTATCAGAATCTGGTTCTTCACGCGTAGCGCCGTCCCACCCGATATGGTCACCGCCAGCCCCAACCCGAGCGGGTGGGGCACACCCACAGCGTTCTGGCCCCAATCCTCCTGCAACACCGCGCAGTTTTTTGGGCCGCAGACGCTGATCCTCGTAAGTGCCTCATCTCATATTACCCCCGCGTAAAATAGCCGTCTCGCCTATCCAAACCTTTGATGTATAGGAAACCAATGTGTGCGGCAACTTCGCTGTCGACGTCTTCAGCCAGACCTGCAGCCAGGTAGCCAAGTTATGCACCGACCTTGTCGTCACGCCGACCAACTACGTTGATGCGTACTGGGAGATCAAGTACATCGCTGTATTCTCCAAGTACGCTATGCCCGCCTTCGTTATTTTGATGCTTCGCTGACGCTGGATGTCTCCAATCCACACTAGCTCATCAAGTACTTCGGGTGCATCCTCTGCCAGTAGCAGCTCTGTGACCACTTCTGGCAGCGGTGCGGATGCAACTGGTGGGAGCAATACGAACACTGGCAGTGCTTCCACACTGGGACCATGGACCCTCCTGAGCTCTGTGCTCATGGGAGCGATAATCAGTCACATTATGCTCTAGTTTAAGACGGGATTTGGGTATCTCCGGCCGATTGTTACAAGGACTAAAACTTTATATTCCTTCGCTGTTCCTTCGCCAAAAAATGCGACATCTGATACCGAATTAGAATGAACTTTTTTTTTAAAAATTGACCACCAACGTTTTCACGAGGAATAGGCTTCTCGGTGTGTTTTGCGAGCTCCTTTTCACCGTTTCAGGTACACAGAAGCTCAAGAACTTAGTGTTATGCACTTGGTGCAACAATCCATATATGGTATCCGATGTGGTTGTGTTTTCCGTGCACATTTGTTCACACCAAAATCAGTCAATAGTTCATTTGAAGGGAGTCCCCAGGGCATTCTGAGAAAATTTACAGAATAGAGCTCTTCCTATCCAAATCTGAGCTTTCTGAGTCGTGGTGAGTGCAGCTCGGTGATTTAAGTACGCGAATAATTCGGAGGCAAAGAGTTTCACCGCATTGCATGCATTGGAGACATAGGCGGGGATCCAGGGGAAAAAATGAGTCCCAAAACTTGTGGATTGGTGAAGAACTGCTGGTGAAAAAGAGCAAAAGAGGAACCTGAAGGCCGTCCAGAAATAAGAAAGTTCACACGCCGGATCCGGATAATCAACTTGCCTTTGCTCGGCGGGGCACGCTAAGCGAGTCGCACTTCAATCCATCATCTTCCGCAAGCGGTTACCGGATCCAACCATCCATTGTTTATTGCGACATTTTATGGCCTGTTTGAAGTGCATCTCCTGCAGGGAGAGGCTTGGGGGAACAATGTTTCCCCCAGACCCCCCTCTTGTTGCTTGACGGCGCATCAGAGTAATTTATTCTATGTTTTATCGAAAATTATGGGATTTTCAAGCTGAGTCTCGGTGTAGAGTATTAATCTGGTGCGGGGGAGACCCCGTAGACCCCCCTTGCCGCTCGCCGCTGAGCCCACTGGTTCCGTTGCACAGTACGAGTTTGCTGCATCACACCTACTTATATCATGAAAATGGCCCATTACTTAATTAGGCAGTCTCAGATCATAAGGGGGGCGGCCAACTAAGGGGTCCAAATTACTAGTATTTTTTTTTGAGAAAATGACCAAAAAGCCTCCGAATCATTACGCCACTCCGACCCTATTCAAGCCACCCCATTTGTCCAGAACCTCGCGAGCCGGATACGGCAGTGCCATAGTCCGAAGTTTCAGGACAACTTACCTCAAACCCGAGTCTCACGGGTCCTACTACGCCTCTTTGACTGGACGAAGTGTCACACATGAAATCATTCACGGTTGAGCCATTTTATATGTGCACAGATTGGATAACTGGAGCGTGAGGAAAGGAAAGGTGAATATGTACGTTCAGAAGCTCTAATCTAACACTCTTCTTTTCCATTGATTTCCACCTGAACTGTCTGATAACCATATTTTAGAAGGGCTCTGAAGATCCTCCGACAAGTGTCAATACCACGTTTGCTGATAGTGATGGGAAAGTTCGGTTCGGTTCAGGTTCGGGCTGCTTTTTCCCGAACGCCGAACCTGAACTTCGGTTCAGGTTCAGCAATATGCTGAACCCCGAACCTGAACTTGCGGTTCAGGTTCAAGGCGGTTCGGTTCGGCGTTCAAAGGTGTTCGAACGCCGAACTGAACCGAAATTTTCCGGTGAAAAACAACCTCATAAAAAGGCCGTCGCATGACCTTTCTTAATCTAGAAGGTAAACCCGCTCGCCTGGAAGGTCTCACGCAATTACCTCAAAAAGTAACGAAAATATTGAGGATATTTCAGAAGTACACTACATGAAGTATTCGTCGTCGTCTACATCCATTGCATCAAGGAAACCATAGTTTTCTGCGTCAAGTTCTGCGATGAGAGCATCAATGTGGTTGGCGGCGTCCTTGCTAGCACTGATGTGGCCGTTTCGATAAGCGCTTTTGAGCAGCTGCAGCGCTTCGAAAATTTCGGCAGTCAGCTTGTTGCGCAATTTGGTACCGGTGAGACTCCCGCTCGAGAAGGCGCGTTCCGCAGAGGTGGACGATCCCTGGATGGGCAGGTAATCCCGTGCAATGGCTCGCAAGGTCGGATGGATGGCGCAATGCTGAAGGGCGTGTCAGTGGGGGGAGGGGAAGATATAAATGAAACACTTACACCCCACCAGTGCAGAACATTATCCGCCTTCTCTAGGGGCGCCGCAAGATAGTTCTTCAATTCCTTTCGTGGATCTGCTGTCGCGGATTCCCCCTGCTGAACCGAATTAATGGCGTCGATCAGATAGGAACTACCATAGCGGCGGATAGAGCTAGGCTCGCTTGGTGCCGGCGTCATTTCTACTTGTGGAATGGAGCTTGCGAGGCGGCCATGATATTCGTCAAACTAACAGGCAGTTAAAATGATGTGGTACTGGGTTGCGCTGAAACATACCACATTTTCTAGCGCCTTCATGCCCTTGCGGTATGCGGCGTCGTCCCAACGGGCACGGAAGTACCGATCCTTCACGTTGGGATCCAAGACTTGCGGAAATATCAGACGCGGGACGCAGTTGAGAGAAGGGAGACGAACCGAGGCAAGTGAAGTACGCATTGGAAGTCGTGTCAGTGCGGTGGAACCACTTGCGAAAACTCTTGACGCCTTCCTCGAGCGCCTTGCTGATTTCGGCGTAGCGAGGGTGCGCCGCCATCGTCTCCCAACGTTTGATGAGATATTCGAACGTTGGGATAATGCGCCAGACGGTAGGAGAGCGCTCATTGGAGAAGGTTTGCGTCACATCGGCAGGTTCCTGAACGAATTATTGTAGATTGTGAAAGTGAGGGAATAGTAATCTAAAAACGAACTCGGAGGGCCTCAACAATCATCTTAATTCGGTCCCATTCCGCAACCGAGAGCCTATAGTCCATGTACTTCTTGTTCTTCAAGGGCGGGACCTCGTCGCTCGAGTCGGCAATGAGGACGAAACGATCAATGGCCTTCAAAAGGTTGAGCGCGAGCAGAGAGTGAATATGCCCACTAAAGCGTACCTTGCGCAGCTCCAGACAACGGTCCAAGGACTTGTACAGGGACGCCCATCGGGTCCGCACCCACAGCAAGAGTTCCAACGGGGAAATCCCCACTTGCGTGCAGCATTTTTTGAAGAACTCACGTGCTTGCGGCGACATACGAACCTGCCAAAGAGTCAGACAACTGCGTGCGGGAAACGTAAGGGAATGCACGTACCTGCTTAATGAATGCCAGGAGTTTTCCAACGGCGTCACCCGCGGTCCACTCCGACTCGGCCGGACTACCCTCGGGATCGTCGTCCCCATCCTCGGCGGTGTCGAGCGTGGCCAGCAATTTAGCAACATCGGTTTCATCGAGATCACCTTTGTTGTACGCCTCATCGAGAAGTTCCCGGATCTTCTTTTTCAAAGTCTTGGGCGGGGTCGGAGCCACAGTGTCCACGAAGTGCTTGCAGCCGGTGTGAACCGCGTGCTCCATACACCTGAGTAAATTAGATTGAATGAGGTGCGTTTAAATCTGTGAAGGACGAAAAACTTACATCATATCCTTCTCCTTTGCCTTCCACGACTCGTCGTGAGGCGCGAGCTCCTGCTCGATGGTACGGGCCGCAGTTCGATTGACGGAGGCGCCATCAGACGTAATCCAGCCACTTTTCTCTTGCAACCCGTACCGCTCGACAGTGGAGACAACAGCATTACCAAGATTTTGCCCGGTGTGGCGCCCGTCAATCTTCATGAAGGCCAGCTCGTCGGTCTTCATCTCCCAGTCGTTTGGTCGATCCGGCGGCGAAGAGATATAGTGGCCGTTAATGTTGATGAAAGGGATCCCCGAGGCAGAGGTCCAAGCGTCGTCGCTCATGCTGACACGGCCGGGTAGATCCTTCAATGTATTGTTAGCCAGTCCAGACGACGGAGAAAATAGTACCTTGAAACGCTTGCAGAGGTCAAGCTCGACCTCCTTTGCACGAGCGAGAATATGAGTCCGAAGGGTTTTGCGAGTGGGAATATCGCTATCTTTGAGTGTGGGCTTGAGGTATTGGAGCAGACGGCGGAGACTCGGGGCCTCGATGAGCATAAACGCCTTTGAACAGTGTCAGAAAGCACGGAATGAGAGGGGTGGAACACTTCACCTCGTCTTGTGTCACAATGAGTTCGGTAAGAAAGTCAAGCAGCCCCTCCGGGGTGAATACGGGCAGGCGCGGCGTCGAGACGACAAGACTATCCAACGTGCCCTGGACACTGTAAATATTCCAAGCATCAGCTTGGGAACGAAAGCATAGATTGGGAACATACCCCTGCGACTTGTGTGTTTTAGGAATGGCGCGCTCATTCACCTCAATCGAGAGCTTGTCGCAGCGAGCTTTGTAGACCGCGTAATGACCCTTGGCGCTAAAAGCGGTTCAGCAGAGGACGCGGGATTGTCAAACAAACATACCGGGCAATGTGGAGCCTGAGGGTCGTGACACTACCCGCAAAGAATGTCTTGTCGCTTCCGCTATCACTAAAGTTCATTAATTTGGGGGGTAAGTCACGAAGTTTGGACGACATACACGCAGATCTTGCAGAGTGATCCAGACTCCACAGCTCCAGTTGTCGGATTTTTGTAATCTTTGACGCGCCTAAAGACGGTGCGTACGTCGGCCGTGCTGTCAGGACCAGCCGGCTTGGCCACGGCCTGGAGAGAGTGAGCGAGAATTAGAAAAAGACATTAGTAGTAGGAACTCACCTGAGTGTGGTCCGCATTCGCCATGGCCTTGATGGAATTATATTCCTTAAGAGCGTCGACATCCATCACCTCTTGTCCCGGTCCGTCCTCACCCTCCGTGTCGCCTCCCACTACATCGTCGGTGTCAGAATCCCCCGCCGCAGACTCCTCAGTCTCAGACTCAGAGTCAGAGGTTGCCGTGTTAGACCGACGTGGGACCTTGGGATGACGAGAGGTAACTGGAGCCGAGTCGGCCTTGCGCTTTCTAGCACTGACGGAGGATTCGGCGTTGTTGGGATCCATAAGACGCTTGGAGGGCAGCGACTTGCGAGAGGAGCGACGGGATCCAGCGACCTTGCCAACAGGTTTGGCAGATCCAGTAAAAAATGGGTGGAGGCTCGAAGATGACGCAGTAGGCCGAGGAAGCGGGCTCTCATCGTCACGGTCCTCGTAGAAATCGATGTCTGAAGCGTCGCGAAGGGTTCCGTCGGCATTTTGAGCACACCCGAGGGCAGATTCAGCCATAGCGAAGGAAAGGTAGAGGTAACTTGTCGACTCTTGAAATTCAAGCCACCTTTTAAAGCAATGTCCGTTGGAGTGCCAAGTAGATGGTGATCGGAAAGTCTTATTGTGCTTGCCCTAGGCGATCGGGATATGCGTCCAGCGGTGAGCATAGTCCAACGCAAGTCGTACGCGCGTCGAGCGGCATCCCGTGCCGCGCCCAGAAAAATGTTGGTTGAGGTCGACAAAGAGAATGTGATTTTGGAGACAATAAGAGCCAATGGGAGGCCCCATTCCTAGTGATAGGTGGTTGCTTCACAAGTGGTGCATTGCTGACTTGCTGGCGTGAAGTACGCGACGCGCTGATTGACCGTGTTGTGGCGGAAACTTGCGCAAATATCGGCCTGATTTCGGCCGTCGGTTCGGCGGTTCGAACGCGTTCGAACGCGTTCAGCAAAAATTCCTCCTGGGTGAACCCCGAACCTGAACTTCGGTTCAGGTTCAGGAATCTGCTGAACCTTGAACCTGAACTTCGCGTTCAGTTCGGTTCAGTTCAGGTTCGAACCGAAAGTCTGAACCGAACTTTCCCATCACTATTTGCTGATTCGCGGTTGGCCTTTTGATTCTATGCCGGCAACGACTTTAATTGGCACAAGCTGTCGACGGCTTCTTACCATCTCAAAATTCCTTACAACGCGGACAGTTTCCTAGCTCTGGATGTAATCAAACCTCCTTTTGATGGCTAGAAATATTCGAAGTTTTTATGTATTTAACTTCAACGCTTCGTCTTTTGAAAACTCTTTTCTGGGCCGACTGAGTCGCACTTAGGCCGCAGTGCCTCTGGGCGGTGCTATTGAAGAAGAGCGGAATGATGGCCGTCTGAATTGAGACAGATCCCGGGACTTGATAGGCCTGAAGGTTTATGAAGGACGTAATTATGAGCTATCTTATAAAGATCCTTGCCCGTTGGCTGTGTTAGCACCAGCTGTCCCTTCTTGCCATCCGGAGGCATGTCTATTCCTCTCACTGAGGCTCAGCTCCTGGGCAACTGGTTCGAGACGTTGACCTATGGGATGTATTTCGTGACCTGTGGCTTTTGCGCTCGAACGCTCCTCTGTATTGGCCCTGACGATCGTTGGCGAAAGCCGAGTGAAATCAGAGGGCTCATTCTCAGTGTCGGCATAGCCCTATTTGTGGTGGCGACTTTCGATGTTGTTGTAGGTCTCGCTGAATCCGATCTTATTCAATGCTTACAGTTGTATAGATTGGCCTTCTCCACAACCTGCAAGCATTTGTGTTTTATACAGGAGGAGGTGGAGCAGCCCAAGTATTCGCGGATATTTTAAACTGGATCAACATCTCCAGGGTATGTGGGGATTGTTGTATTCGCTGCAGCTTATTCAGTCATTCACTTAGAGCGTTACGCAAGTCATCCAGATGATTTTGGGAGACTTTGTTCTCGTAAGTACACGCCACTTTTTTTTGCATGCTTACTTTTGACTCGCCGGCTTCCATGCCTTCTCAGGTATATAGGTTGGCCATTGTTTCTTGCTATATCTCTATTGACATCACCTTGCTAAGATGCTACGTTGTCTATTCCCGCCGTTGGAGAGTCCTGATACCCTCTTTGATACTATATCTTGGTGGTGTCGGCATGGGCATCAAGCTCATCCAGGCCCAAGTCTCACTTAATCATGCGAACGCTACCATGAATTCTCCGGAGATTCATCCTTGGTGGTTCGCATTGTTCTGCATCACAGTGGTAGGTTTCCTATCTGCTCCTGACTCCTTCGAATCTAACACTGCATCCAACGGTAGGTTCAGAACACGTTGACGACCGGCACGTATATTAATATGCCTTGTACGACCAGCTACTAACTATTTAAAGGTCTGCTCATCTGGCGCATCTGGCGGGTTGAACACCAGATTGAGAAATTCCGTGCCACTGAAAGCGGAACAAGAAACACTCAGCCCCCGCTTCGCAAAGTCATCCACGTTATCGCAGAATCTGGATTTACATACACACTTATGGTATTCATGACTTTCGTGGTCGGCATTTGCAATAGCAATTTAATCTATCCCTTGAGAGATGCGGCAAGTACACATCTAGTCACGCAAACTTTATGCTGACGGATGATATCTAGGCCTTCCAAGCGACTGGAATCGTGTTTAATGTCATCATCATGCGATCTTCTCCAAGTCGCGACGAGCAGTTCACTGTGTTCGGAGGTAATGAGCGTGCTGCAGCTGAAAAAGGGGCACTCTCTCGTCTGCGTTTTAGCTCTCGCCTCACAGGACTACCGGCCTCCGTTGACGACGGTGACTTCGCAGTCAAGTCTGTGAGATGTCCGGTTGCCAGCCCCCATGAATACTGTATAGATGAACCTGAACATATATGATACCCACGACAAAACGGTACCAGAAACTTATTAAAAGTATATACAATCTTGCCATCGTCGTCGACGACTTCGACCCTCGACTAGCCCATCGCCTTAAAGATTCTCCCGATGTTTATTTACGCTGAAACTCGCACCGTATTCAAACTTTGGACCATCGACCTGCATTAGGCACGGCTTGACGTGGTTGGGGCAAGAGAGAGGCACGGCGTACTCAATGCAGCATTGAATGTGGTACGTCTGTTCTTCTGCTTTGAAACTCAGGGCGTAATTATTTTGTACGCAGCCTGAGATTCTGACGTTTGGCTGATACCGAGTCTGTCCTCGCATGCATGTTTGACGGCGTTTTGGAGAAACTCGGTGGTTTGTATTCAATGCCGCCTGGATGGCTGCCAGGACCCGTGGTTCAACCATGCAGATAACTCAATAAAGTCGAGGTTCGATCCTAGAAGTTAGGTGAACTGGGCTCGTTTCGATAGTATTGTCTGCCAACACTCCACAATTTGTCGAGTTGTTGTTAAACAACAACTCAGATATGGCAAAAAAGAGGAAGAAAGAAACAAATTCTCTTTAAACACTATCCTTCCCACAGTTTGGCGCTTCACTCCTTGTTTCTCTTCTCGCCCAAGTTTCAAAGCAGATGCAACGCCATCTCCATGAACTTATCGCACTTGATCCGGATCAAGCCGTTGCCGTCGGGACCGACCTGTTGGAACTCCTCGCCCAACTGTTTCACGAAGACGACTGCTCTCAAGAAGCTGTCGAGCGAGAAGCCCGCAGGTGCTTCACTTTCCGCGGTGTTGAAGGCTGCGGAGGCGAGCGTTTCGTAAATAAACCAATGAATGACAGAACAAAGAAGGGCCCACCATACTTGCACAGCAACTGATCAAGTAGGTTCGGGGAGAAGTCACGTCGAAACTGCGCGAGGAGGACCTTACGCAGCTCTTCTTTGTCAATCATACCCGAATGGTCGCGGTAAAAGAGGTCAAAGACTTTCTTCCAATTCTGGATAAACGTCCAAAGGCCGGCGAACTGGAAGGTGAATGGAACACATTATTACACTCAAACGAGCACGCAAGTTGACATACTTCGTTGAAGTCAATAGTCCCACTATCATCCGTATCCTGCAATTATTGTTTATTAAAATGGAGTGAATTCGCGATTTGAAAGAAGGTGGCGCACAAAAAGTGTCATGAGGGTCCTCACGGTTCTGATGTCAAACCCTGCACACGCCAATGGCCCATCATCGTCAGGCAATATATGTAACAGGGAACAGCGACAACGCACGAGTCATATCGCCGTTGACCAGCGCGGACTCTATCCCCAGCCTGGCTGTCAGAAAAAGCGCAGTAGTGGTGATGCACGGACGCACGAAGCTCGTCAGCGGTGATCTCTCCAGATCCGTTCGCATCGATCCTTGAGAACGAGCGGCACAGTCTACGCACTCGAGCGTCAGACCTTGTACTATCAAATCATACGGGAGTAGGTTGAGTGCGCACTGAGGGTCAGCACCAGCAGGAGCACGCCAGCTCAGAGTCGGTTTCACGAAACCGCCAGCACCGTGGCCGCCGTCGCGGGCCGCAGACTGGGGTGCGCCGCCGTGTCCGCCCTCGGGTATGGATGTGTCGGATCCACCTAATCTCTGTAAGTACTATTCATGAAGAGACGAGCAACGCTAACCGTGTCCAGGAGATCCAGGAAACATGATATCACTATTCATCGAATGGTTGCGCCGAGCGGAAGCTCCACCGTGAACAAAATTTTTATACTGCGAAGGTTTTTACTTCGGAGTCCAATATTAGGACAGGATAAATCATGGCGCACCAATCCGCAAGACAGCCATTCGAAGACATCGGGACGATGTTGGTTTCCTGCGATGGACCAGATCATTTGGGTCTTTTATCGTAGACAACGCACACACCATACTTTTTATTTCGCCATGTTGGTGCTCCACCGCCTTCACGACCCATTCAATTGTCGTAACGTAGGTCGTGAGCTCCTTCCCACTGAGCTCCTGGCTCAAGCCAACGCTCAACTTGGTGACGTGTTGCCTTATAAGTAACACCAAAAGTACGAAAATAGCCTAGGAACAAGGATAGGTGCGAATATATAAGGATCAACTTCCACATACCTCTTCGATACGGGCGGCGCCAAGGACAGACAAAACTTTCTCCGGCGCATCGATGTCATAGTGGATCTTCTCCAATCGCTTCTTCAAAAGGCTTCCTGCGCCTTGATATAATCCGCGAACCGTTCCTCCAGCCACGACGGCGCGGAGTCGTAGCGCTGGATGGCAGACGTCAGAGCGATGACGTGTTGCTCGGTACGCTCAATGTAGTCTGTCACAGAACGCTTGTTTCCGGGAATCACGATCTGCGCTTTCAACTGCGCAAACAGACCGTCGATTTCGACGCAGTACTTGGTCGCAAAGATTTGCCAGCCAATCGCCCAGTAGGCGACCCATCGGGGAAAGCTGAAATATTCGGTTAGCCGGGATACTATAATCGACCGTACAAGGAGAGAAGTCACCTCCATTCTTTAGGCTTCGCTTTCGTGAAACTGTTGATTTCTTCGATGGAGATGGAGCCGGAGCAGTCTGGGTCGATGGCCTCTGTAGAGCGATAGAAAAATTTAGTGAAAAACAACTGAAACGGCACTGGGACAGACGCTCGACGTAACGCAGGCGCTCTCCCCGCACATAATTGGTCACCCAACTGTCCGACTCGGAGTACAGCGGAACGCTGATGTCGGTCTCCGAATCATTATCGCCACCGTCGTCCTCGTTTGGGTTTGTCGGCAGGCTGTACGTAGACTGATCGACAAAGTATTTACTTATCCCGGACACCAGTTTGCTCGTCGTCGCCGTATTGGCCCAGCCCTGTACGACATGAGGGAGCATAGGCAGCAAAAGGAACAACGCACCTGACGCTTCCAAACTGAAGCCACCATCTAACGAAAAACTAAATAAGTAACGAGATATTGCACGATGTTCCCACAAGGCCTACCCTTTCTTTCACTCGACTATGCGATCCTTCGAAGCACTTCTTCACCATTTTTGTCAAGTCGTCAAACGCCGAGAACTTTTCCACCATCCTGTCAAACATCGAAAACTTTCCCACCATCCTAACAGCAGTCAGTCACGAGACATGCAGGCCAGGGAAGAGTTTTGCACACTCTGTCACGCTATGAGACGTCAGCAGGTATTGTTCGGTGAAAGAAAGACGAACTTTGTCTCTATCTTTGCCACGGCGGTAGCGGTCTGCAGGTTAAGCGCAAAGAGGAGATCCTCTCGCCTCTTCGTGAAACGGTTAGCGTATCCGGATAGTTCCTTGTTCCAGCTTGATGCTTTGCGTAACTGGGTAAAGTAACTGCGTTCCTCATGAGCGCTGAGCGCTATAGGACGGAACTCGAATCCATCAGCCGTCTGTAGGTTGAATCGAGCTCACCTTTGGAACATTCATCGATGTCGATGTTCATTTCGCCGCAAATATGAGCAAGACGGCTGAGTATGGGTTTTTTGTCGGGAGTAAGGCGAGTGTCATTCGTCCTGATGTCTTTGAGCCTAGGATTGAGGATTAGTTTTTGGGAGAAGCACCAACATGAAAGCTTACTCCAATAGAACAAGCATGGCGTCCTTGATCTTATCGAAAAGTTCTTTTCGTTCTTTGTCGTTGTCTCGGCGCAGGATCTCCCTTTAAATGTTGGTAAGCAATTTATCCGGGTATCTGGTCAAATGCCCACTTCTCGCAGAAAAGTTTGAAGGGATAATATGCAACTGACAACGCATAAGATAGAAATTTTTCGGTGGATAGAAGCTGCATCCCACCCTGCACAAACGGGTGGATTTTTGACAATGGTTCCAGGGCAGCTATGATGTCCGGAACGCTTGTCAAGATCGTTTTCGCAACCTCCCATTCTCCTTTCACGACTCCAATCATACCATCCGAAGAAGATGCCATGTCGGCTGCGGCAACTGGAAGCCGTCAGTGACGAGGAAACACATATTACTGTGCAACGTACTAACAGCGCCGGTGACATTATCCAGTATCTTCCCCGACCCGGTCACATTCGCTGGGCGATTGTTGATCTCCTGCCAGATTGTCGACTTTGGATCAGGAACTCCGTTTGTGGGTGCATAGGGCTCGCTCAACGATGGCTGAGAGCCGCCGGAGCTACCATTCTTTGTCTTGCTGCGGCTGTGTGAGAGGAGATTCATGTTGGGCATGGTCTGCGCCCCACATCGATGTGGAGAGGGTCCTTTATCTCTTGTTTATTATTATCTCTCGCGCATTGCTCGTGTAATGAGCGGTCGCCGGGTCGAAATTCCCCGCTGAGGACACGTTGGCTCTCAAATTTAGCCCAATAGAACGTAATATTATCGGTATACCTGAGTCGGCGATAGATAATTATCTGGAAATTCTCCAGTTTTAATCGAGATCGAGAGACAGAGCTCTGCAGGCGCCAGAACATAAGGTAGATCGTCACAGAGAATCCAGAAAGCCTCGTCCAAATTATCCACTATTCGCGGCATTGAGAACCGGGATTCAGGCGCAGAGAGAACATGCCTCGTGGCTTCATGTTGGGCTCCGAAGGTTGACCAGTCACCTGCCATTCATGAGAATGCCGTACATACAGTACACGGTTAGCGTGCGGCGTGTGCATGTCCAACCGTATCGATCTGCTCTGCGGGAAGCGTACCATAAGTGTGTTCTCGTTCTCATCGTATTTCCAGAGTACACTCAAGGAGTACGAAGGCGCCAGGGATACCCAACAATGGATAGAGAGCGGATTATATATGCCTATGCGTGGAGGACAGGTACGGGTATGCGCAGCAGCGACGAGGAGATGACGATCTTCAGTCGCACACACCGTTACGGCGGTTGCGCCTCAATAGAAAGCTGCGGAATAAAATCAGCACATGCGGGCTATGATAGCGTAGCAGACTCACCATCGGACCATACATTACGGAACGCGCGCGTGCCTCCTTGCAAATGTAGGCGACTCGACGCTGAAGGCCGCAACAACATATCCGTCCAGTTGAGTTCGGGTGTACTATATTCGCCCAGGATATAACACACCATGAAATGGAATTTAGATCCAGACCCGACTATGAGAAGATGTCTGGCTGACTTCGCTTGCAAGATAGGCGCCGCATGAACGAGAAGAGAGCCGTCATAGAGGTTCACAGGTGTTCCAGGTCAAGGAGCACTACGACAAACTTGAGACGTGCATGAAGGCTCGAGCACGGCGAGACCCGAAATGCGCATTGCGCAAACCCAAAAGTTTAAAACGGCCGCAGCGATGGAGGGACAGAGGCCGGGCAGGCACCTCGCGCCGAAAACGAACCCGAAGTGCTTCGATCAGAGCAAGCGAGAGGAGGCTCGAGAAAAGAGTAAGGTGGCGATGCATGGACGCATCAACAAACAATCGAATCGGCTTCCTCCCCTGCGGTCCAAGTCCAATCTGCGCTTCGACCTCAATCTTGTTCTTGGCTGTCCTTCACTGTGGCATAGCGTACTATATAACTCCGCCTTCTCCCCCAACACCCCAAGGGCCAAATTCCGATTCCCTAGACTAGTTTCTGATCCAAAATCCGCTCGCCTTGCTTTCGCCTCAAATCTTTTCTCTTCGCACTCATATCTCACGGCGACACTCATGTTTCTACCGCACTTGGCCTCCTGTCAGTCGTCTTTTTGGCGGAGAACTGGGCTAATTCTTGGCCACTCTTCAGGTTGCTGCACATACTTTCTACTCCCCTTTGCTTGCCAAACAGCAACCATCGCAAACCTCTTCTTCGTTACCCCACTCTTCAACTGAACCATCATTGTAGAATCTGCTCCCATTCGAGGTCCCATTCTTGTATTCGTCAGGTCCACATCTTGTTCTACTACCGAGACCCGAATATAAGTGATCTCATTGCGAGTATACTGTGTTTCTGTACTGTTTCAGGCCTCATCCCGCGA
Organism: Mycena olivaceomarginata; assembly: GCA_029378375.1. Taxonomy (NCBI): domain Eukaryota; kingdom Fungi; phylum Basidiomycota; class Agaricomycetes; order Agaricales; family Mycenaceae; genus Mycena; species Mycena olivaceomarginata. The sequence goes on from JARKIC010001601.1 coordinate 96,424, forward strand.
TGGATAGATCATCAGATACTGGCATTATATCGCTTTTCTACTACCCAGACCTCCTCTCCTGCGGGCTTGGGAAGAATTTCGTGTTGCAATGACTTGGCCCTTGCGTCTTTGCCAGAGTTGTCATGCATAATCAGCAGTGTACCTTCCGCTGCGCCCGTATCTCCCAGCCGCAGGCTTCTTTTACTGTGTGTTTGTGGACATTTCTCCGTTGTCCGGATGCCCAGCTCCATGATCCCAAAGCGCTCATCCGTCACTTTTGTTTGATGACCGCTTTTCTTGCTTTCTGAACTGTTGAAATAATATCTTATTGGTCCCACACTCGGGCGTCCGGGAAATAGTTGCATAATGTGGATGGTCATCGCCTTGCTCGATGCTCTCCGCGTTACATCTCGACTTCACGACGGGTCATGAGGTTGGCCATCGCCTCTCTCGATGCTCTCCGCGTTACATCTCGATTCCACGACGGGTCATGAGGTTGGCACCACCTATCCTCCATCTATGCCCTTTCCTCGCTCTTGATTATGTATCAGAATGCAGTTCACTGAGCATCTTTCCAGATTCACCTCTCCTCAGTGGCGCTACAGTTGAAGAATTTCAATCGCGCGACCACAAGCCTCGCTGAAACCATTTTCACAGCCATGAATAATCTATCAAGGTGGCTAGGGACGGAAGAGGCCAAAGACTCCCGTGGAAAAAAACAGCGACTAATCATGCGCACTGGGGAATGTGCGCCAGCCGCAAGTCCACGCCCGACGACGACGAAGGTGGATTGAAATTCGGCAAAATCCCATCAGCATTCGAGTCATCCTTCACCAGGAAGCCAAGGGTCTGGCAATCCTCGATGAAGTCTGAGAAAATCAAATGCATCAGCCCTTTCTCCATAGCTCACCATACCCTGTTATACCGCTCCAGATATTTTCATAGACACTCATAGTGCCCCATAGTACAGCATAGCCACCCTTTCGTCTATGCGGCAACTTTGGGTTTCCTGATGAACCCGTCTCCGCGATGACCCCATTTTCTTGGCACGGCTTTGGCTGTCCATGGCTGGTACCCACCGGGTGAGAATGAATTCTGTTCAGGCCGCCGCCGCCGGATTCTGGGGATTGTTCGGCCGCCTCTGGGATTCCGGAATTCGGGTTACTATAAGTGGATGTGGTGTGATAAATGGACTAGATGTGATAAATCCACTCGCTTTACAAGGCACTCCAATTCATGGGACCTTGAGCTCATTTATTTCCCAATCGTCTTCGGAAGTGGCTGAAATGAAAGCTATAGGTGTATTCTCTTAAGATATTAAAAACTTCGAGGAAAACAAGTGACAATTGAGCGAGAACGTGCTCCGAGTGTAGTCTCTGTAACAGATACCCTATATTGACGATGAACAAGTATCAATATAGGGTCTGTTAGTAAACACGACCAACTTGTTGGCCCACCGATCAAATTCCTTCTCACGTTTTGCCTCCGCCTCGACGCGCTGATAAATCTGAGAATATTTGAGCATACAGATCTACTTCCAATTCAGAGGCCCCTCCCTTAAACCTAAGAATTTCCTTCATTCGTTGTCGCGATATAAGCTGAGTTTTCTGAAGCATTTTACATAAGCAGCTTTTTAGCCTGATCCTGTTCTGGAGAAGTGACTAGCTGAATCGAGAGATTCTTGCAGGATAGAATGTTTGAGTTTGCTCCAGGAGTCTTTACAAATATTTCCGGATTTTTTATGAGGCCCATTGCTGCAATACAGGTGAACTGGCCGTCGGCTGGCACAGCCACCATATTGCGTAATCAGTCGGTCGCCCAACAATCGGATCGTGATTGCTATCAGACTACTGTACTATTTCGATCAATTCGTATGTCACGCGTCACAAGGCCCAAAATTTACGAATTTTTTCGTACATGTCACAGGTCACCGGGGGCATATACGAAACCCTCAAACAAGTCACAGAAATGCTGAAAAAGGGCTCAAAAACCCGATTTTCCCCCTCCGCGCATGTGCAGTTAGCCAGTGACGCCGCGGCGTTCACATCAACTGTCAATTTCGACATGAGTGGAAGTAAACCGCTGATCGGGTTCTTCCGCCTTTCCTCTCCCTCTGGCATATGTGAGGCTTGCCTTGAATTTGCGACCGAGTTACGAAAAAAAAAAGTGTCACGCTCGCCCCGACCGAAGCACGAAATCTAAATTTCGTATCCCGCGGTCACAGGTCACAGGCCGGTTCGAATTGATCGAAATAGTACAGTACTCCGAGTGCAAGATTCTCCTGATGCAAGTGAAAGATTCGATCCCTTGTTTTATCCGACAACTGATCTTCATGGGATTTGGTGGGGGTATTGAAATGGATCATAGAACGACGATTCAACTTTTTTGGGGCAAAATTTGAGGCGGAACGGCCGCAGTACGTGCATCTCTAGATCAGCGTGACATCATTTGGCAGGCGGAAACATCCGTGACACTGTGTGACAACTTCTCAGAATCTCTTGCAGCTCGCGTCCCTCCACAAATTTCTCCTGAAAAAAAAACGAATAAGCATTCTATAGCAGAGTTTAGTCCTCCTACCAGGTTTTATGAAGATCGGTTGGTTGAATAAAGCAGGGTATCGAATTTCTCACTGGCATCAGGGGACTTTCCCGCTCGGGGCACGTTCTCGCTCAGGTATTGGCTGTTTTCCTTCAATTTTTTTAAATATTCTGGTACTATACTATACAGCTATAGTTCTGTTTCGATCCACCTCCGAAGGAAATTGAAGGAGAACTGAGCTCAAGCGAGTGGATTTATCACATCTAGCCCATTTATCATACCACATCCATTGACACTTATAGTACTTATACAAGGTCGAAACAAATATTGAACGAAAAAACTCACACGCCTAAGCTGAGTCTGACGCATCTTGGGAGCGTACATACAAAGGAGTTGTGTTGGGTCGTGTCTGTTCTTTTTTACCGGTTTGGCTGAACCTTTAAAAAAGTGTATGCCAAAACGTTCTGAAGCAAACGGCCCAGACCAAAGCAAGAGATCTATTGCGATCGTTGTCTAACCTGGCGCTTGAGGTAGAAGAGTCGGAGCCGAGACAACGACGTGAAGGCGCTTAGCTTGATGAGTCCCAGTGAATCCCTCCGATGTTTCGGACATCTCCCATGTCAGAGCGATGCCGTGATGACCACATGACGGGATGTAGTCTGGAGGATCATGATTTTAAAAGCGCCAGTTTGCAGGATACTATATAGCAAGCAGTTCACCAACCGGACTATGCCTGTTTGCTTTCAAAACTCGAGTTCGACGTTTGAGAAAAGCGCTAGTGCACAGTATGTATACCCTTAAGGGAAAATGCCGCTGAAAACCTATGCAGGTTGATGATGCAATCACGGAGACAAAGACACCCGGCATTTAATACGAAACAATTGGCCCTGTCCCTTGTTATCTAGCGTGATGCCGAAGAAGAGCTATAACTTATAAGGGCCCGGACAGTAACATGAAGGCGCTTAACTTGCTTAACTTGCTTCCCTCCTCCCCCCATCCCAGCGATGTCTTTCCAAGGCCATATATTGGAACCCACGGACGCGACATGGTCGGGCTCGAGCAGCATGCAGGCGAATCTTCCGATGGCCGTTCGTGGTTTCCGAATCGAATCGGCTCTGGGGAGACGGCTGTAGACATCGTCGCCAGTCCAGGCCCGCAGGAGGCACACTTGAGCTTTTTCCCCGACGAAAGGGACCAGCGCGAAGCTCGCCCGGGTCACCTACGTACCCCCAGAAAACAAGCATCGTTGCCTCATCCTTTGCTTTGACGGCACGGGCGACCAGTTCGACGCGGACAACTCGAACATCGTCCAGCTTGTCTCGGCGCTGAAGAAGGACGACCGCACGAAGCAGATGGTGTATTATCAGGTAGCGCCCAGTCCGTGCATCGATTTCTTTGCTGATCATGAGCGCCTTCTCCCGTGCTAGGCAGGAATCGGTACTTACACGTCGGCGAAGATGGCAACTCCTCTGCTGACCAAAATATCGCTCGTATGTGTTGCTCCACCTCTTCGGCCCAGCATTATTAATCTTAGGGGCATAGATGTTTGATACAGCCATCGCTTGGGATCTGGACTCCCATGTCATGGGTCTGCATTCCATGTGCTCTCCCGCTGTCCTATTACTGATTTATTTCCTTAGCGGGTTACGAATTCTTGATGCAAAACTGTCAGTTCGAACCTGACTTGACGTTCCGCACTCACCGCTAAAACAACTGAATAGATTCTGCCGGCGACCGAATATGTATTTTTGGTTTCTCTCGTGGCGCCTACATTGCTCGCAGGTTTGTGGACACCTTCCAGGTTCCGACCGTGATATATGCGATGCTTACCTGACCCCACAGCTTGGCGGGCATGATCCACAAGGTGGGGCTGCTACCGGTGGATAATCACCAACAAGGTGTGTTCCCTTATGGTGCTGATTCGGGCTTTTGTTGAGATGCCCAATATCAGTCCCTTTCGCATACCGCATATATAGCAAAACGGACAAGAATGGATGGGAGCAGGTATTAGATTGGCTTTTATTCTGCTCGCAAGACTGACCTTCGGACCCTAGTCCAACGCGTTCAAAAAAGCCTTCAGCAACGACGTACACATCGATTTCATCGGCGTCTGGTAAGAATCCCAGTTTCGGATGACATACAGCGCCTGACCTTACGTCAGGGACACCGTCGACTCAGTCGGCCTCATCCCGAAGCGTCTGCCCTTCACGACATCGAACACAATTGTCCGGACCTTCCGCCATGCCGTGTCTCTCGACGAGCGCCGCGCCAAATTCAAGGCCAACCTATGGAATTTTCCCAATGATAAAGAGAAAAAGCTTGGAACGCACCACCACCAGAGACGCCGACATGCCACACAAGGCCCTACGGGAACGGTTTACACTACCGATGACTAAATTTCCGACGCACTTCAAGACCAGCAGCGACACATCGAGCGAAGTGGAGCAAACGGAATTCGAAACGGCATTCTCCAAGCGGCACCGAAAACGCGTCGAACAGATGTCTTGGAGGTTTGGTTTACTGGCTGCCATTGCGGTTAGTGTTTCCGCCTTGGCAAATGTAGGAGAACGATGCTGATACAGCTTCCAGATGTCGGCGGAGGTTCCGTCCGAAACGACACGCGCTATAGTCTTGCTCGCATCCCTTTGCGGTGGATGATCCGAGAGTGCTTCAAGGTACGTTTACTCCCTTCCATTTCGTCAGTTAATTGACCTCTGCGAAGGCGGATACCGGAATCATTTTCGACGCCCAGCGTCTGCAGGAGCTCGGCCTCGACCCTGCAACCCTGCATCCATTTGTCATGCCGCGTCCGCCGCCCTTGCCCGTCCGGAGCTCGGACAAGATCGAAAGCATGCCGCCACAGAAAGGATGGCTGCGTCGAACCCTCTCCCGCAAACACAAAGTAGAAGCAGACTTCCCTGTTTCGCCTGAGTTGGAGAGTCTGCACCTAGAAAAGCCCGTACACGGTATGGAGGAGGAGGAAGAGCTCAGGGATGCCCTCTCCCCCATATACGACCAATTGCATATGAAGGTAATCCCATCGCCAATCACGCATAACCGACGAACTAATTGCAAATGAAGCCCTTCTGGTGGATCCTCGAGCTCATTCCGCTGAAGTTCCGGTACCAAAAACGCGACGACGTGTGGATCTCCGAGTTCCGGTGCGTCCAATCTGTGATTCTGGGCTTGAACCGTCCTTACACTTTTGCTCCAAGGTCAAACTTCGGGCGTCCCAGAAAGATCCCTCATCAAGAGCCTTCTCCTGACGACCATCCACATCACGACGGAGACGAAAAGCCCGTGGTGAACTTGCACGTACATCGGAGTGTAAAGACAAGAAGGGAGGCGCGTGATGCAAAGGGACGACCTTACGTCAATCGCGCCCATTTTCACGTAGAGCCTCATTGGGTGGATTGAGGTGAAGATTTAACGATTCGAGCTGCTTTCTTACAAGCAACTACCACACAACCTAATTACATATGTCTTCACTTGCTCACGAGCATTTAATAGTGTACAGACTAGTACAGCACAAACACGAATACGACCCATTCGACCCATTTGAAGTGCAGCGGCCCTGTGAGATAATTTACAAGTGAAGGAGGTAAGTAGACAAATCAAGTCCGTCCTTGTAGCGAATCGAGCCTCACAAGCTCTCCAAATACTCGCACCCGTCAGCAATTCGTAGTGAGAGCTCGGCGATCTGACAAGTACGAAATGAGTATGGAGCAGTTCACGGGAAAGTCAGCAGCACGTACATTAGAAGAGTGGAAAGGCTGGAAATGGTTGCCAGGAATGTCGAGGACCTTGACAGAGCAGTGGGCGAGACTCTGCCAGCCAGCGACAGAGGTCTGGGGATCACTGCGATCGGAGAGCCATGTCGGAACGTCCGCGACGCCCTGAGGATGGAAGCCTTCGCTGGAACGAAGGAGGACGAGCGGCGGGCAGAGGCTGGCGGTCGCATGCGGGACGTACTTCCCGAGCATCCGCGCATTCACGGAGAACTGTTTCTTGATGAGTGCGCTGAGCTCTGATGCGCGCGGCGCGCGCGTCGAGCTCGATGACAGTGTCTATCAGAGCGTCAGAAAGGGGGTTATGATTGATTGGGCTGGGGGAGTCGATGAGGAGGATTCCTTGGACCTGGATCCCGCGACTGGTGAGTTGGAGAGCCATCTCATACGCCACGACACCTCCGAATGACCATCCTATGAAAAGTCGGACATTGGAATGAGGACTAAAAAACGAGCAGTACTTACCACCGAGGAGAAGAGGGCCTGAGGTGGTGCTGAGCACATAGTCCACGTACGTGGCCGCCATATCTATCACGCTGCCCCAAGCCCGCCCGCTGATGAATCGGGGATTATGGATTCCCCAAATGGTGCGATCGAGGAAGGAGAGGCGGTCATAATAGTTCACCAGACCACTTCCGTCGTGAACGAAGAAGAGGGGGAGTCGGCCGCTTGTCCTCCGGCCGTTGGATAGGAATAGGGACAGTGTCAAGCTGGAGGGCTTTCGTGATGAGACCGAGGCTTGTACGAGGAATGTTCGCGGTTGGGGGGGCTGTTTTTCGGTGACAACCGATGCCCGAGACTTTGCACTGGAGGTGAAAGATACTGGGAAGGGCGCAGCCGTCTTGGGAGTGGTTATGGCGCTGGGCGATGTACGCTTGGATGGCGCGAGGCGTCGAGCAGCTCAAGAAGAAGTCCCTCGGCAGCTCGAGCCCAAACTCGATCTTCAGCGCGTGGAGCAGCTCGATGACGGCCATGGAATCCAGCCCAAGGGCACCCAGGTCCGCATCCGCACCCAGGCGATCGATGGTGACCTCCAGAACGGAGGAGAGGATACGGAGCACGTCTGGAGTACCGTCGTGGATGAGGATGTCGAGCTCCAAGGACTTTTCCTCAAAGAGGGTGCGGGGGGAGGACGTTTCTTCGCTCAGCGTCAGGGTCGTGTCGGGGGATGGCGCAGCTTTGAGCGACTGGACCCTCAAGGTAACCTCGCGACAGACGTCGGCGGCAGTCGTGCAGAACGACAAGAGGTGCGGGTCGAGGTCAGCGTCAGGGAATGCAGTACGGAGCTCGCCTAAGAGCTCGATGGACATCATGGAGTCGATCCCAATGGACGCGAGATCTGTGTGGATGTCGACCGAGGACGGGGCGATACCACAGGTAACACAGATGAGGTGCAGGACGATCGCGTCGATATCCGCGACCCCCAACGGTGCGGGCGATTCACGGCGTTCGAGATCCATCCCAAGAACAGTCTGCGGCCGTGGTGGTGCTAGTTCTGGGAATGACGGCGCTGAAAAGGGGCACGTCAATTCAATGCTATATTCGACAGGAGAGGGGAAAGACGCACGAAGAACAGTCTTCCCCGCTGCGCGCACCAGACTCTTCTCCAAGCTGCTTAGCCTGAGCCGGCGGAACTGCATCCCCTTCATATGCGCGACGATCCGCCGCGGCTCCGTGACCTGCACGGCATACGCCTCCCCGAGCACCACACCCTCCTCCAGCCACGCATTATTGCAGTACACCGCATACGGCTTGTCGTTGTTCACGAGCGCAGGGAAGACCTTCACTGCACCGACCTGCGTGCAGATGTACGCGTCGTCGACGCCGCCCTGCAGGTTCGCGACAAAGCCCGCGACGTGCAGGAGCGTGTCCATCCACACGGGGTGCACGACGAACGCGCCGCGGGCGTAGTCGCTGGGCAGCTGGATCGTCGCGCAGCCAGCCATGCCGCTCGCGTCGACGGTGAGCGACCGGATGGTGTGGTACGCCGGCGCGTAGTCGACGACGCGCGGGAAGATGACTTTGTACGCCGTGCGCGTCGAGAACACTTCCGGGAGATGCTCGCCCTGCGGCTGGGTGACAGTGGCCATGTGGCGGCTGATGACGGGGAGGGTCTGCACGAACTTGGTGGTCGTGTGGAGGGTGGACTGGTACTTGAACTCTCCGCGGACGTGGACAGACTCCTCGCCCGTCAAGGCGACTCGAGAGCTAATGGTGAAGCCGCCCTGGTCCTCCCGCAGCGTGATCTTCGTCAGCACCGTCCGCTCGACACCTCATCATACACCAGCGGCCTTTCGAACTCGATGCGGCGTAGCACGACGTGGCTGTCGTGGTGCTCCATCTGCAGATGCTGCCCGCTCATATCCACACCCGCAAAAACGAGCTCGATGTACACCGAGCAGGGCACAGCGGCACGCCGCCCACACTATGCGCTGTAATCAAGCTCGCCAAGTCGCCGATTGGCGTCTCGAAGATCGCGACAAAGTCGTTGGTCGATGGCGGGGCACTGCGCCCACCGGTGCAGCAATCGCGTACTCGGCGATGCATCGCGCTCGAGCGTCTGGGGGCCGGGGCCGGAGGCAGCGGGCACCGCGGGCACGGGCGCAGGCTCCTGGAAGGCACCCAGAACTGCGTCTTGGCAAACGGGTACGAGGGGAGGCTGACGCAGGCGACGCTGGGCAGATGCGCGAAGGGCTTGCGCCAATCGAGATCGGAGGCGAAGCCCGACGTATAGAGCTGTGTGAGGCTCGCAGCGAGCGTGGCGGAGGGCAGCTGGTGCCTGCGCAGCGACGCGAGGAGCAGCGCGTCTGTCGAAAGTACCGCGGGATTGGCCTTGAGCATCGGGAGGCACGTCGTGTGGGGCCCGATCTCCACCCACGCGCCGACCTCGTTATGAAATTCGGGACGCGCCACGAGCGCACGCACACCGGCGTCGAAGAGCACAGGCTCCGTGGCGTGGCGCGCGAAGTACTCCGGCGTGAAGACCGAGCCGTCGCCGGGGAGGACGACCTCGCCGAGGACATTCGAGACAACGGGGATGCTGGGCACGCGCAGGGTTACACCCTTTGCAACCGCGGTCAGCTCCCCGTCGAGAGCGGTGCCATTGCGGGGCCGTGGTACCCAAACGGCACGTCGATAAGAACGGACTTGCACCGCACCTCGCCACCAGCAAGGTGCGCCTTGACGCTCTGAGCTGCCCCACCGGGCCCGAGAGCACACAGTCGGCTGGGCTGTTATAGCACGCGGGGGTCAGGTCTGCCCATTGTGCGGATTCTGGGGACTGGAGGAGAGCCTCCAGCGCCTCGGGGCCGAGGTTGACGGCAATCATCCCTGTGGTGTCTACCGCGCATTTTTTCACCATCAGGCGTGCACGGTGCGCCACGAGGAACAGTGCGTCCTTCATCGCGAGCACCCCCGCGGTTACTAGCGCGGCATACTCGCCTAGACTGAAAACAAGGGGATGAGATCATGGCAAACGGGATGCAGTAACGCGTACCTGTGCCCCACAACCGCGTTTGGCACCACGCCCCACGAGATCCATAATTGCGCGAGGCCGTATTCTAGCGCGAAGATGGTGACCTGATACGCTTCAAACTCTTCCGTTATCGTTAACCCGCCCGTTCCCCGAATAATTGGAAGCACGCCGTGGGGAAAACCGGAAGAGATGAGGATATGCTGGCACTCGTCGATGCATCGGCGGAAGAGCGGGAAGGCGTCGTAGAGTCGTCGGCCCATGCCGAGGTACTGGCTCCCCTGCCCGGAGAAGACGAATATGACCTGCGCAGGCGGGGTCGAGGCCTGGTGCACTTGCACGACAGCCGCACTCTCCAGCTTCTCGAGCAGCTCCGCGCGCGTGGACGCCGAGACGGCGAGTCGGCAGCTGTAGATCTGGCGTCGTGCAGTCGCCGTGTACGCGATATCCGCGAGCGGGAGGTCCACACTCTCGGGGCTGCGGAGCCAGTCGATGTACTTCGTACGCAGCTCCTCCAGCGCTGCAGCAGTCTTCGCAGAGAGCCCAAACATGAAGCTCATGTCGTCGAGGGCGGGATGGGTTTGGCGCTTGACGTATTCCTCCAACAAAACCACCGTATTCGACCCCGCCGCGCCAAAATTATTGAGCAACGCCACGCGCGGCATCCCCACATGCGACGGCGCCCACTCCGCCTCCACCCTATCGATAGCAACCCCGTCCTCCTCCAGCGGCGCGATCAGCGGGTTCAGCATCCGGAGCGAGATCTGGCGCGGGATGCGCTTGTGCCGCAGCATTAGAAGCAGCTTCGCCAGCCCCGCCGCGCCCGACGCCGCCTCGAGGTGCCCGATATTCGCCTTGACGGAGCCGATGTGCAGCGCGGCGCTGCGGTCGACGCCCTGCATGAGCACGCTCCGCAGACTCACCACCTCGTTCGGGTCCCCGGCCTGCGTCCCCGTGCCGTGCGCCTCGACGACATTCACCCTGGCCGGGTCGATTCCCGCTTTGTCGAGCACGCGGCGGAAGAGCGCGGCTTGGGTGGCGGCGTGCGGGTACGTTATAGAGTGCGCAAGCCCGCTCTGGTTGACCTCGACGCGGATGACGCCGAGGATGGTGTCGTTCTCCGCCTCGGCGTCGCGCAGGCGCTTCAGCACGAACATGCCGCAGCCTTCGCTGCGGGAGTAGCCGTCCGCGGAGGCGTCGAAGGACTTGCATTGGCCGGTGGGGCTAAGGAAGTGCCCGCGGTCGAGGCCGAGGAACATCTACATAGAGAAGAGCACGATGAGATACTGTGAAGGAGAAGGAAAGAGGAGACAGACGTACATCAGGGACTGGAGATTATATTGACGCCCCCGACGAGGGCTGAGTCACAATCCCCGTTCATCATGCGCGCGCACCCTGGTAGAGCGCGACATTCGACGACGAGCACGCCGTGTCGACCACAATCGACGGCCCGCTGAGCTTCATCGCAAACGAGATCCGCCCGCTCAAAAACGCACGCAGCGTACCTATTCATGCATCCCAACTCGTCAAATCCCGCTCCACCTCAAAAAAAGTAAAGGGACCCACCAGTACTATAATAAACATCGACTTCCTCCCTCAGATTCTGCACCCAATCCCCTGTCGCCACCCCCACATACACGCCGACCCGCTCTGGCGTCCAGGGGCGTCGCACCAGGGACGTACCCGGCGTCCTCGAGCGCGAGATACGCGGTGTGCAGCAGCACGCGCTGCTGCGGGTCCATGCTCCGGGCCTCGCGCGGACTGATGCCAAAGAACGCATGGTCGAACGGAGGCGGAGGCGGAGAGGAAGTTGCCGGTGTGCGCTTTCAGCTGGCGTCGGGGGTGTTTTGCGTTTGCGCCATCGCTGTTTGCATTCGGCAGATAATCCTCGACTTTGAATCGGCTTTCAGGAATCTGCAGCGCATAGTATCAGTTCTTCTCCCTTTCCTCCTCGATATCCTGAAGGTGTAGCTCGAGAAGAGAATCCAAGAGATGGAGAAGATGTATCCCGATAGAACTGAAGGTGTAGGAAGAAAGCCAGACGAAAGACGCACCGGCTCAACAGTGTTGATACCGTTCTGGAGAACCTGCCACAGCTCCCGCACGCTCGGCGCGCCCGGCATGTTTACCGCCATTCCCACGATCGCGATCGGCTCTTGCGTCTTCACGCTCACATGATTCGTATCCAGCGCGTCGGCGCGCGTATCGCGTGAGGCGTCAACGCCCTCCACGCGTCGCGATTGCCTTCAAAGCAAAAAGCAAACAAGCTCGCTCCGTCGCCCTTAAAAGCCCCGTTCCCGGGCCAAAGTTCAGCACGCGAATAGAGCCCGTGTCCGGCAGGGACGCGCCAACGCCCGCCGTAACCAGATCCCAGTTCACGGGCTGGGTGAGGATCATGTCGAGCACGCGTTCGACGAGAGTTGTCACGGGCTGCGCGTCAAGGGAACAGGGAGGGAAAAGCACCTCCCCCGAGAAACTCGAATACACCGGCGCTGCAGGTCCCGCAGCTCGGGGAATTTGATTCTGCGGCGCGCCACGTCCTCGAGAACCTGTTTCTGTATCCCCGAATCCGTGTCCGTGTCCGAGTAGCCGAGTTTGAGGAACCATGCACGGGCGCGTGATACAGCGTGTTCAGCGACGTGGGGTGCACTACATATCGCGGGGTTCATGCCCATGCGCGGAAAGTTCGAGGAAAGCGTGGAAGTCGCCAAGC